>JAGIQG010000002.1:149116404-149375882 GCA_024679065.1 Sphyrna mokarran
GTTTGTTTAGGGATGTGAACATATTTGTTGAGGGTTGAACACTGTTTTTTAGGAATGTGAACACTGTTTGTTGAGGAATTGTACACTGTTGTTTAGGAATGTGAACTCTGTTTGTGAGAATTGGAACACGGTTGTTGAGGGGTGTGAACACTGTTCTGAGGAATGTGAACACTTGTTGAGGGTGTGGAAACACTGTTTGTTTTTAGGAATGTGAACTCTGTTTGTTGAGGAATGTGAACACTGTTTGTTGAGGAAATGGAACACTGTTTGTGAGGGGTGTGAACAGTGTTGTGAGGGATGTGAACACTGTTTGTTGAGGGAGTGAACCACTGTTGTTTTCGGAAGTGGAACTCTGTTTGGTGAGGAATGGGAACACTGTTTGTTGAGGGGTGTGAACACTGTTGGTTAGGAATGTGAACACTGTTTGTTGAGGGATGTGAACACTGTTTGTTGAGGGATGTGAACACTGTTTGTTGAGGAATGTGAACACTGTTTGTTGAGGAATGTGAACACTGTTTGTTGAGGAATGTGAACACTGTTTGTTGAGGGATGTGAACACTGTTGAGGAATGTGAACACTGTTTGTTGAGGAATGTGAACACTGTTTGTTGAGGGGTGTGAACACTGTTTGTTGAGGGATGTGAACACTGTTTGTTGAGGGATGTGAACACTGTTTGTTGAGGGATGTGAACACTGTTTGTTGAGGGGTGTGAACACTGTTTGTTGAGGGATGTGAACACTGTTTGTTGAGGGGTGTGAACACTGTTTGTTTAGGAATGTGAACACTGTTTGTTGAGGAATGTGAACACTGTTTGTTGAGGGGTGTGAACACTGTTTGTTTTAGGAATGTGAACTCTGTTTGTTGAGGAATGTGAACACTGTTTGTTGAGGAATGTGAACACTGTTTGTTGAGGGATGTGAACAGTGTTTGTTGAGGGATGTGAACACTGTTTGTTGAGGGGTGTGAACACTGTTTGTTTTAGGAATGTGAACACTGTTTGTTGAGGAATGTGAACACTGTTTGTTGAGGGGTGTGAACACTGTTTGTTGAGGAATGTGAACACTGTTTGTTTTAGGAATGTGAACACTGTTTGTTGAGGGATGTGAACACTGTTTGTTGAGGGGTGTGAACACTGTTTGTTTTAGGAATGTGAACACTGTTTGTTGAGGGATGTGAACACTGTTTGTTGAGGGATGTGAACACTGTTTGTTGAGGGGTGTGAACACTGTTTGTTTAGGAATGTGAACACTGTTTGTTGAGGGGTGTGAACACTGTTTGTTGAGGGATGTGAACACTGTTTGTTGAGGGATGTGAACACTGTTTGTTGAGGAATGTGAACACTGTTTGTTGAGGAATGTGAACACTGTTTGTTGAGGGTGTGAACACTGTTTGTTGAGGGATGTGAACACTGTTTGTTGAGGGATGTGAACACGTTTGTTGAGGGATGTGAACACTGTTTGTTGAGGGTGTGAACACTGTTTGTTGAGGATGTGAACACTGTTTGTTGAGGAATGTGAACACTGTTTGTTGAGGGGTGTGAACACTGTTTGTTGAGGAATGTGAACACTGTTTGTTGAGGGATGTGAACACTGTTTGTTGAGGATGTGAACACTGTTTGTTGAGGAGTGAACACTGTTTGGGGTGTGACACTGTTTGTGAGGGTGAAAGTTTGTTGAGGAATGTGAACACTGTTTGTTGAGGGATGTGAACACTGTTTGTTGAGGGATGTGAACACTGTTTGTTTTAGGAATGTGAACACTGTTTGTTGAGGGATGTGAACACTGTTTGTTGAGGGATGTGAACACTGTTTGTTGAGGGATGTGAACACTGTTTGTTGAGGGATGTGAACACTGTTTGTTGAGGGATGTGAACACTGTTTGTTGAGGGGTGTGAACACTGTTTGTTGAGGGATGTGAACACTGTTTGTTGAGGAATGTGAACACTGTTTGTTGAGGGTGTGAACACTGTTTGTTGAGGAATGTGAACACTGTTTGTTGAGGGATGTGAACATTGTTTGTTGAGGGTTGTGAACACTGTTTGTTGAGGGTGTGAACACTGTTTGTTGAGGAATGTGAACACTGTTTGTTGAGGGGTGTGAACACTGTTTGTTGAGGGATGTGAACACTGTTTGTTCAGGATGTGAACACTGTTTGTTGAGGAATGTGAACACTGTTTGTTGAGGAATGTGAACACTGTTTGTTGAGGGTGTGAACACTGTTTGTTGAGGGTGTGAACACTGTTTGTTGAGGGTGTGAACACTGTTTGTTGAGGATGTGAACACTGTTTGTTGAGGAATGTGAACACTGTTTGTTGAGGAATGTGAACACTTTTGTTGAGGAATGTGAACACTGTTTGTTGAGGGTGTGAACACTGTTTGTTGAGGGTGTGAACACTGTTTGTTGAGGGGTGTGAACACTGTTTGTTGAGGGTGTGAACACTGTTTGTTGAGGAATGTGAACACTGTTTGTTGAGGGTGTGAACACTGTTTGTTGAGGGTGTGAACACTGTTTGTTGAGGATGTGAACACTGTTTGTTGAGGAATGTGAACACTGTTTGTTGAGGAATGTGAACACTGTTTGTTGAGGGGTGTGAACACTGTTTGTTGAGGAATGTGAACACTGTTTGTTGAGGGATGTGAACACTGTTTGTTGAGGGTGTGAACACTGTTTGTTGAGGGGTGTGAACACTGTTTGTTGAGGGATGTGAACACTGTTTGTTGAGGGTGTGAACACTGTTTGTTGTGGAATGTGAACACTGTTTGTTGAGGAATGTGAACACTGTTTGTTGAGGGTGTGAACACTGTTTGTTGAGGGTGTGAACACTGTTTGTTGAGGGGTGAACACTGTTTGTGAGGGGTGTGAACACTGTTTGTTGAGGGTGTGAACACTGTTTGTTGAGGGTGTGAACACTGTTTGTTGAGGAATGTGAACACTGTTTGTTGAGGGTGTGAACACTGTTTGTTGAGGAATGTGAACACTGTTTGTGAGGAATGTGAACACTGTTGTTGAGGGGTGACACTGTTTGTTGAGGGGTGTGAACACTGTTTTTGAGGGATGTGAACACTGTTTGTTGAGGGGTTGAACACTGTTTGTTGAGGAGTGTGAACACTGTTTGTTGAGGGATGTGAACACTGTTTGTTGAGGAGTGTGAACACTGTTTGTTGAGGGATGTGAACACTGTTTGTTGAGGAATGTGAACACTGTTTGTTGAGGGATGTGAACACTGTTTGTTGAGGGTGTGAACACTGTTTGTTGAGGAATGTGAACACTGTTTGTTGAGGAATGTGAACACTGTTTGTTGAGGGATGTGAACACTGTTTGTTGAGGGTGTGAACACTGTTTGTTGAGGGATGTGAACACTGTTTGTTGAGGATGTGAACACTGTTTGTTGAGGGGTGTGAACACTGTTTGTTGAGGAATGTGAACACTGTTTGTTGAGGGATGTGAACACTGTTTGTTGAGGAATGTGAACACTGTTTGTTGAGGAATGTGAACACTGTTTGTTGAGGAATGTGAACACTGTTTGTTGAGGAATGTGAACAGTGTTTGTTGAGGGGTGTGAACACTGTTTGTTTTAGGAATGTGAACACTGTTGAGGAATGTGAACAGTGTTTGTTTAGGAATGTGAACACTGTTTGTTGAGGAATGTGAACACTGTTTGTTGAGGAATGTGAACACTGTTTGTTGAGGGATGTGAACACTGTTTGTTGAAGAATGTGAACACTGTTTGTTGAGGGATGTGAACACTGTTTGTTGGTGGAGGAATGTGAACACTGTTTGTTTTAGGAATGTGAACACTGTTTGTTGAGGGGTGTGAACACTGTTTGTTGAGGGATGTGAACACTGTTTGTTGAGGGGTGTGAACACTGTTTGTTGAGGAATGTGAACACTGTTTGTTTAGGAATGTGAACACTGTTTGTTGAGGGATGTGAACACTGTTTGTTGAGGGGTGTGAACACTGTTTGTTGAGGAATGTGAACACTGTTTGTTGAGGGATGTGAACACTGTTTGTTGAGGGATGTGAACACTGTTTGTTTTAGGAATGTGAACACTGTTTGTTGAGGGATGTGAACACTGTTTGTTGAGGGATGTGAACACTGTTTGTTGAGGGATGTGAACACTGTTTGTTGAGGAATGTGAACACTGTTTGTTGAGGGATGTGAACACTGTTTGTTGAGGGGTGTGAACACTGTTTGTTGAGGGATGTGAACACTGTTTGTTGAGGGGTGTGAACACTGTTTGTTGAGGGGTGTGAACACTGTTTGTTGAGGGATGTGAACACTGTTTGTTGAGGGGTGTGAACACTGTTTGTTTAGGAATGTGAACACTGTTTGTTGAGGGATGTGAACACTGTTTGTTGAGGAATGTGAACACTGTTTGTTGAGGGATGTGAACACTGTTGAGGTGTGAACACTGTTTGTTGAGGGTGTAACACTGTTTGTTGAGGAATGTGAACACTGTTTGTTGAGGGTGTGAACACTGTTGTTGAGTGTGATTGTGTGTGAATGTTTTAGGTGGAACATGTTTGTTGAGGGGTGTGAACACTTTTGTTGATGTGATGAGGTGTGAACACTGTTTGTTGAGGAATGTGAACACTGTTTGTTTTAGGAATGTGAACACTGTTTGTTGAGGAATGTGAACACTGTTTGTTGAGGGGTGTGAACACTGTTTGTTGAGGAATGTGAACACTGTTTGTTGAGGGGTGTGAACACTGTTTGTTTTAGGAATGTGAACACTGTTTGTTGAGGAATGTGAACACTGTTTGTTGAGGGGTGTGAACACTGTTTGTTGAGGGGTGTGAACACTGTTTGTTGAGGAATGTGAACACTGTTTGTTTTAGGAATGTGAACTCTGTTTGTTGAGGGATGTGAACACTGTTTGTTGAGGAATGTGAACACTGTTTGTTTTAGGAATGTGAACTCTGTTTGTTGAGGGATGTGAACACTGTTTGTTGAGGGGTGTGAACACTGTTTGTTTTAGGAATGTGAACACTGTTTGTTGAGGGATGTGAACACTGTTTGTTGAGGGATGTGAACACTGTTTGTTTTAGGAATGTGAACACTGTTTGTTAGGGATGTGAACACTGTTTGTTGAGGAATGTGAACACTGTTTGTTGAGGGATGTGAACACTGTTTGTTGAGGGGTGTGAACACTGTTTGTTTAGGGATGTGAACACTGTTTGTTGAGGGGTGTGAACACTGTTTGTTGAGGGATGTGAACACTGTTTGTTGAGGGATGTGAACACTGTTTGTTGAGGATGTGAACACTGTTTGTTGAGGGGTGTGAACACTGTTTGTTGAGGGATGTGAACACTGTTTGTTGAGGGATGTGAACACTGTTTGTTGAGGGATGTGAACACTGTTTGTTGAGGGGTGTGAACACTGTTTGTTTAGGGATGTGAACACTGTTTGTTGAGGGGTGTGAACACTGTTTGTTGAGGAATGTGAACACTGTTTGTTGAGGGATGTGAACACTGTTTGTTGAGGGATGTGAACACTGTTTGTTGAGGAATGTGAACACTGTTTGTTGAGGGGTGTGAACACTGTTTGTTTAGGGATGTGAACACTGTTTGTTGAGGGGTGTGAACACTGTTTGTTGAGGAATGTGAACACTGTTTGTTGAGGATGTGAACACTGTTTGTTGAGGATGTGAACACTGTTTGTTGAGGATGTGAACACTGTTTGTTGAGGAATGTGAACACTGTTTGTTGAGGGTGTGAACACTGTTTGTTGAGGGTGAGAATACTGTTTGTTGAGGGGTGTGAACACTGTTTGTTTAGGGGTGTGAACACTGTTTGTTGAGGGTGTGAACACTGTTTGTTGAGGGTGAGAACACTGTTTGTTGAGGGATGTGAACACTGTTTGTTTAGGGATGTGAACACTGTTTGTTGAGGGTGTGAACACTGTTTGTTGAGGGTGAGAACACTGTTTGTTGAGGGGTGTGAACACTGTTTGTTTAGGGGTGTGAACACTGTTTGTTGAGGAATGTGAACACTGTTTGTTGAGGGGTGTGAACACTGTTTGTTGAGGAATGTGAACACTGTTTGTTGAGGATGTGAACAGTGTTTGTTGAGGGATGTGAACAGTGTTTGTTGAGGGTATGAACACTGTTTGTTGAGGGGTGTGAACACTGTTTGTTTTAGGGATGTGATCACTGTTTATTTAGGGGTGTGAACACTGTTTTTAAGATCAGCATTTTTTACCTTTCTCTTAATGCTCTAGTGGTGCTGAGGTACCTTTTTAAATTGGTGCAGTCCACATGATGTAAATGTACTAAACGTGCCGTTAGAGAGAGAGCGCCAAGAATTTTAGCGCAACAACATTAAGGAAATGGTGATATAATTCCAAGTGGTGGATGGCATGTTGGAGAACTGCAGGTGGTAAGATTGCCATGTATCCGTTGCCCTTGTCCTTCCAATGGCAGAGGTCTCAGGTTTAGAAGGTTCTGTGAAACAGCTTTAACGTGTTGCTGGGGAGCATTTTGTAAATCAGGGTCAGTATTGGGACCACAATTGTTTACAGAAATGATGTGGAGTTGGGAACCAAAATTCGCAGTTGACACTAAGATGGCTGGAAGAATAAAGTGTGCAAAGGATGCTGAAAGTCTGCAAAAGGATACAGATAATCGAAATGAATGGGCAAACGTCTGGTAGATGGATTACAATGCTGGTAAATTTGAGATTAGCCATTTTGATAGGAATAATAGTAAAATGGACAATAACTTAAATGGTAAAAAATTACAACATGCTGCTGTGCAAAGAGACCTGGGTGTCCTTATGTTGGGATCTCAAGGAGTTGGTTTGCAAGTGTAACAAGTAATTAAGAAGGCAAATGGAACTGCCCCAACATATTCCAGGCCCTCTCTTAATTTGTCACAAAGAGATAGCCGCTGTTCCAGAAAGGCTTCTCTCTGCTCAAATTTACTCTCAGTTAACATTGGAATTCAATTTCAGCAGAAGTGTGATCAGATGCACATTCCATTAATAAATAGGTTAAAGTTTCAGCAACAGTGAAAATACTGAGTATTGATGTGTTAATACTTCACCAGACTGTCTGAACAATTGCCTCTGTGTTCCTATTCTTTCGAATAAACACCAAAAATAAAATAAACTCTTTAGCAATAAAAATCAAAAAGTGCTGGAAATAGTCAAATAACAACAGTAAAGAACCATTAAATGCTGATCCAGATCAAAGGTTATTGGCTGAAGGTTCTCTCCAGATGCTGCCTGATCTGCTGAGTTTTTTTCAGCATTTATCTGTTTTTATTTCATGTTTCCAGCATCTGAGGTATTTTTGATTTGTAATCGCGGTCAGTATTTTAGCATTGATTTTTCTTATTCTTGGTCAGTTGGATTATCTGCTTTGAAATCCCAGGGTGAAATGTTTCATAGACCATAGAACATAGAACATTACAGCACAGAACAGGCCCTTCGGCCTTCGATGTTGTGCCGACCAATATAAAAAGCAATGCCCCTCCAAACTAAACCATTCCCTTCTCCTCCATATACTTATCAACTAACCTCTTAAACGCCACCAAATTTGGCGCATCTACAACTGCTGCAGGCAGGGCATTCCACTCCCGAACCACCCTTTGGGTAAAGAACCTACCTCTGATATCCATCCTATAACTATCACCCCTTAATTTAAAGCTGTGTCCCCTCGTGCTAGCTTTCTCCACCCTAGAAAAAAGGCTATCACTGTCCACCCTATCTAAACCTCTAATCATCTTATATGCTTCAATAAGATCCCCTCTTAGCCGCCTCCTTTCTAACGAAAAACAACCTCAAATCCTTCAACCTCTCTTCATAGGACCTGCCCTCCATACCAGGCAACATCCTGGTAAACCTCCTCTGTACCCTCTCCAATGCCTACACATCTTTCTTATAATGTGGCGACCAGAACTGCACACAATACTCCAAGTGCGGCAGCACTAGAGTTTTGTACAGTTGCAACATGATGCTGCGGCTCCTAAATTCAATCCCCCTACCAATAAAAGCTAAGACTCCATATGCCTTCTTAACAACTTTATCCACTTGACTGCCTACTTTCAGGATCTATTGACACATACACCAAGATCCTTCTGTTCCTCAACACTATTAAGAGCCCTACCATTTGCCCTATACTCTACACATTTATTATTTCTGCCATAGTGCATTACCTCACACTTTTCCACATTAAACTCCATTTGCCACCTCTAGGCCCAGCTCTGCAACTTGTCCAAGTCCCTCTGCAAACTATAACACCCCTCTTCACTATCTACCACTCCACCGACTTAGTGTCATCTGCAAATTTACTAATCCATCCTTCAATACCCTCATCCAGATCATTTATAAAAATTACAAACAGCAGGGGCCCCCAAACAGACCCCTGAGGCACACCACTCGTCACCGAACTCCACGATGAATATCTCCCATCAACCACCACCCTCTGTCTTCTATCTGCCAGCCAATTCCTAATCCAATTAGCTAAATCACCCTCTATTCCCAACATCTGCATTTTCTGTAGAAGTCTTCCATGGGCCACCTTATCAAACGCCTTACTAAAGGCCATATATACTACATCAACCGCCTTACCCCCATCCACCTCTTTGGTCACTTTCTCAAAAAACTCAATGAGGTTAGTAAGGCATGACCTACCCTTCTCGAAACCATGCTGACTATCCCCAATCAATTCAATTTCAGCACTGTCGTAATGGGGGCAGGGATGGAAGGTGCAGCAAACTGTTCAAACATTCATTGATTTAATTGGAAAAGAAAATCAGACAGGTGGCAGGGGCTGTAAAGTTTTTTTCTAACTTTGAGTTCTGTCCTTTCCAAGCCAAAGATGTGTGGGTCAGAAGTGTGTTGGCCTTGCTAAATTGTCTCTTAGAGTCCCTAGATGCGTGAGTTAAAAAGATTAGCAGGATAAATGTGTGGGGTTACGGAGATAGGGGTTAGGTGGGATTGTTGTTGGTACAGACTCAATGGACAGAATGGCCTCCTTTGCATTATAAGGATTCTATGATTTCATCAATTACACTACTTCATGTTTGTGTGGTTCTGTCCTTAATTGTCAGAATGAATGCAAAAAGTTCAAAAATGTCTTAAAATCAGAACACTTTACAGTAAAAGTTCTGCATACACATTTCTAGAATAGCGCTATAATTCTGCAGCAGTTTAACAACAACCAAGTCTCCATTCACTGCAGCAGGACTGGAGAATCCCAGCCTTTATGTTTTCAGAAAGTTAGATATAGAACTTATGGTTAAAGGCATCAAAGGACACTTGGGAGGGCAGGTTCAAGCTACTGAGTTGAACCATCAGTCATGATCATAATGAATAGCAAAGTAGGTTCAAAGGGCAGAATGGCGTCCTCCTGCTCCCATTTTCTATGTTTCCGTGAAGAACATAGGCAACTTGCAATGCCACTTTGTTTTAAGATGTTAAACTTTATTCTCCTCCTAACTCCAGGCAACGAGTGAGTTAGGTTAATGTTTGTTTTTCTCGGTCACAAATCTCATTCTGATTAAATGAAGTACAAATTGGAAAGTTGAACCAGATCAGATCACAAACACTGTCAGTTTCAGGACATGAGCTGTGGGTTAATGCAACACCTCACCTACAGAGGCCTTGATTTAAACTATTTGTATCAATATTATTACTGACAGAAATGCAATTTATTGTGGAATATTTGTCTTGCTATGTTCAGCACTCGAATGGGGAGATTAGTCGCACTCTGTTTCTCAGTTCTCCTGCATCTTTAAGTTATTTCCAAATTCCACGGCTTTTGAATGGGGACAAAAATGAAAAAATTGATATCCAATGTCTGGCTTTATATTAAGGTGCTGGCATTAACATGCAAATTGATTAGGTGTAGTCCATGGATAAAACACTTCTAAATGATCTTGATGCGTTGCATTAATTTAAATGCAAATTGCAGTCACTATAAGCAGAAGGATGTGAAAAATCCATTCTTAAACTAACTCCTCAAAACGCAGTCTTGCTTTTCTTTAGTTTTGAAAACTACGGGAAGAATTTAGTGTTAAATATCATTCCTAAGCTGCAGAGTTTCTGATGTAACTTTCAATGCAACTTTGTTAAAATAATTAAGTTCTGTGAGCCAGCAATCAGCCTGTCATTAAAATATAACAATTCAACAATGTGCAAAAATGTTCTGAAATCTATAAAAATTAAACAAGAAGATGAGGTCTATTCAGTGAATAAGTGATTACTTCCAGAATGGAAGATGCTTTGAATTTGGATGTTGTGTTTCTGTGTATCAAGAATCTGTCCACCTCTGTCTTAAAAATATTCAAAGATTCTGCTTCCACTGCCTTTTGAGGAAGCGAATTCCAGAGATTCACCACCCTTTAAGAGACAAAATTTCTCCTGACCTCTGTCTTCAATGAGTGACCCTTTATTTTTAAACAGTGACCCCCAGTGCTATGTTCAACAATCCTCTCCATATCCACTCTGTCAATATCTCTCACAATCTTAAAGGTTTGATCAAGTTGCCTCTTACTCTTCCAAACTCCAGGAGATACAACCTAGCCCGTCCAATCTTTCCTCAAAAGACATCCCACCCATTCCTGGTACTTGTCTGGTTCAGAGACACAGAAACACAGTTTAATATATCTCTGAACTACATTAAACACAATTACTTTTCTTATATAAAGAGATCTATACTGTAAACAATACTCCCATTGTGGTTTCACTAATTCTGTATACAATTAAAGTATAATCGTCCTACTTTTGTAATCAATTCCCCTCACAATAGTTTATTTATTAGTGCATTATCCCTGCATTTCAATGTGGCTGGCTCTTTTTCCATTAACATTACAAGGTAATCACTATGAAAATCCTCTAGTTGCCATAGTATGGCGCCTGTTTGGGTACACTAAGGGAGAATTTAGCATGGCTAATGCATCTAAAAAGCACATCTCTCAGACTGTGGAAGGAAACCAGAATACTGGAGGAAACCCACACTGACATGGGGACAACATGTAAATTCTGCACAGACAGTGACTCGAGGCCAGGAATCAAACCTGAGTGCTTGGCTCTGTGAGAGAGCAATGCTAATCACTGTGCCACCATGCACTGTAAACATGACATTTTATTAGCTTTCCACCTGCATGTTAACCTTTTATGATTCATGCACATGGTCATCCCAATCCCTCTGAACATCAGAACTCTACATTTCACCATTTGGATAATAAGCTTTTTTGATTCTTCTGCCAAAATAGACTTCACATTTTTCCACATTATACTCCACTAACTTAATTTCTGCCTACTCAATTCTTCTATTGCCCTTTATTGTCTCCTGATGTTCCCTTCACAATTTACTTTTCTATCTATCTTTGTGTCATTAACAAATTTAGTAACCTGTTTTCAGACTATTTGCACAAGTCATTTATATCAATTGCGAAGTGTTGAGGTCCCTGTGGCACACCACTTATTACATACTGCCAAATAAACTTTTTGGACTTTAACCTGGTGTTGTGAGACATCTGACTGTGTTTACCCCAATCCAAGTAGAATGTTCTGTTTTTGTGATTGGTTACATCAGGAAGGGCTGTATGGTGATCCAATCCCTTGTGAAGTTACTCCAAACCATAAGCCAGACTCTCACTGGTTTAAGATCCAATTCTCAGTGCAGGCAAATGAAATTGAATGAGAATGGAAATTCTTTTCAGTCATTTCCACAGTGGGTGGATTGAACTTTTTAATTTGCTGTAAAGGAGCTTTACTATCACGGAATTGACTATAAATAATCTCCTGTGAATTCTGCATGGCAGTTTTTACTGTGAGCAATTATTAAAATATGTTTATTTAATCAGCTTAGTAAACACGTTTACTCTTTAGCTCATTTGGCTGAGAGGTGGATCTCTTAACGAGAATAAAGGACAAAATCATTCATCCAACATAATGAGAAATCTGCGAATCACTGGAATCAAAAAAATAATCTTTCTCTTTCTTATTTCTGGTCCACATTCGCTGATTTTATTCAACTGAAAGAAGAATTTCAAATTTATTCTTGAGATATTTTTATTTTGCTTTTCATCTTTAATAAGAAAGAAAAATTAGAATCTTTTCTGTTGGTTTAGAATCCATTTTATTCATTAACTATAATGGAGTAAGGTTATTAACTAAAACTATTCCAGTTCAAGCATGGTCACTGAACACAAACAATCAAACAAAATTCAAAATCGCTAGTGACCAATGTTAACTATTTTAACATTCAAAAACTACCCACATAATCCTTCCTAATAATTGTAATTATATTCAAATCTCACACTATGATATTTAATTCAATTTAATTAAGCTAATATTTAATTGTGATTATATTCGACTCCATGGAGGGGGATTCTCCACCCACTGAGGGGAGTGGGGGACGGGGTATCAGGAACAGAGGAAGGGCAAGGGAATTGAGCAGAAAACCCAAACTGGCTTTAAGGCAGGCAGGATTTCCTATATAAAACCTTGGTTAGGCCACATTGGGAATATTGTGTGCAGTTCTGATCACCACACTACCGGCAGAACCTGGAAGCTTTGGAGAGAGTGCGAAGGACGTTCGCCAGTGTGTTTCCTGGTCTCGAGGGTGTTGCCTATGAGGACAGGTTGGATAAACTTAGGATTGTTTTCACTGGGAAGATGGAAACTTAGGGGAAACCTTAGAGAGATGGAAGTCAGTGGACAGTCAGAGGTTGTTTTCCAAGCGTGGAAGTGTCAATTACAAGAGGACACAAGTTCGAGGTAAGAGGAGGAAAGTTTAAGGGAGATGTACAGGGAGAGGTATTTCATACAGAGAGTGGTGGGTGCCTGGAACGTGCTGCCATCAAAGGTGATGTAAGCAGGCGCAATAGCAACACTTAAGAGGCATCTGGATGGGTACAGGAATAGAAAATAGAACATAGAACATTACAGCACAGAACAGGCCCTTCGGCCTTCGATGTTGCACCGACCAGTATAAAAAGCAATGACCCTCCAAACTAAACCATTCCCTTCTCTTCCATATACTTATCAACTAACCTCTTAAACGCCACCAAACTTGGCGCATCCACAACTGCTGCAGGCAGGGCATTCCACTCCCGAACCACCCTTTGGTAAAGAACCTACCTCTGACATCCGTCCTATAACTATCACCCCTTAATTTAAAGCTGTGTCCCCTCGTGCTAGCTTTCTCCATCCTAGGAAAAAGGCAATCACTGTCCACCCTATCTAAACCTCTAATCATCTTATATGTTTCGATTAGGTCCCCTCTTAGCCGCCTCCTTTCTAACGAAAACAAACTCAAATCCCTCAGCCTCTCCTCATAAGACCTGCCCTCCATACCAGGCAACATGCTGGTAAACCTCCTCTGTACCCTCTCCAATGCCTCCACATCTTTCTTATAATGTGGGGACCAGAACTGCACACAATACTCCAAGTGCGGCCGCAGTAGAGTTTTGTACAGTTGCAACATGACGTTGCAGCTCCGAAATTCAATCCCCCTACCAATAAAAGCTAAGACTCCATATGCCTTCTTAACAACCTTATCGACTTGACTGCCTACTTTCAGGGATCTATGCACAAATAACCAAGATCCCTCTGTTCATCAACACTATTAAGAATCCTACCATTAGCCCTATACGCTACACATTTATTATTCCTGCCAAAGTGCATTACCTCACACTTTTCCACATTAAACTCCATTTGCCACCTCTCGACCCAGCTCTGCAACTTGTCCAAGTCCCTCTGCAAACTATAACAACCCTCTTCACTATCTACCACTCCACCGACTTTAGTGTCATCCGCAAACTTACTAATCCATCTTTCAATACCCTCATCCAGATCATTTATAAAAATTACAAACAGCAGGGGCCCCAAAACAGACCCCTGAGGCACACCACTTGTCACCGAACCCCACGATGAATATCTCCCATCAACCACCACCCTCTGTCTTCTATCTGCCAGCCAATTCCTAATCCAATTAGCTAAATCCCCCTCTATTCCACACATCTGCATTTTCTGTAGAAGTCTACCATGGGCCACCTTATCAAACGCCTTACTAAAGTCCATATATACTACATCAACCGCCTTACCCCCATCCACCTCTCTTGTCACTTTCTCAAAAAACTCAATGAGGTTAGTAAGGCATGACCTACCCTTCACGAAACCATGCTGACTATCCCCAATCAATTCATTTCTCTCCAAATAACTATAAATCCTATCCCTAATAATTCTATCCAATACCTTGCCCACCACAGAAGTAAGACTCACTGGCCTATAATTCCCAGGAAGGTCTATCTTCCCCTTCTTAAACAATGGGACCACATTCGCCATCCTCCAGTCCTCCGGAACCACACCCGTAACCAACGAGGACCTGAAGATCAGAGCCAGAGGCTCAGCAATCTCCTCTCTTGCCTCCCAGAGAATCCTAGGGTAAATCCCGTCCGGCCCAGGGGACTTATCCAACTTCAAACCCTCGAGAATTTCTAACACATCCTCCCTATCTACTACAATACTCCCCAATTTGCAACCCTGTACCTCAGTAACTGTAACTCTCTCCAATAGCCTACCACTAACTGACTAAGTCCTGCCCTGGTTCAATCTACTGAAATGCATTGCTTCGCATTTCTCTAAATTAAAATTCATCTGCCATTCGTCAGCTCACTGGCCAATTGATCAAGATTCTGTTGCAATTGGAGATAACCTTCTTCACTGTCCACTATGCCAATCTTGGTGTCATCTGCAAACTTACTAACCACGCCCTCTATATTCTCATCCAAATCAGTAATATAAATGACAAATAACAGTGGACCCAGCTCTGATCTCTGAGGCACATCACTGGTCACATGCCAGATCATTGACATGGATGCCATCATCTCACGTGAGAACATCATCCACCAGGTACACGGTACACACTCTTACAACTTAGCCAATGTTGTCTAATACGCTGCAGGAAAGGATGTCCTGAGGCCTGGTACATTGGGGAAACCATGCAGACACTACGACAACAGATGAATGAACACTGCTCAACAATCATTAGGCAGGAATGTTCTCTTCTTGTTGACGAATACCTCAGTGGTCATGGGCATTCGGCCTCTGATCTTCAGGTAAGTGTTCTCCAAGGTGGCCTTCATGACATATGAGTGCACAGAATCGCCAAGCAGAAACTGGTAGCCAAGTTCTGCACACATGAGGATGGCATCAACATGGATCTTGGGTTCATGTCACCCCCATGACTTGCCAAAGCTTGCAAAATCATACTAACTTTCCTAGCTGGAGACAATTCACCCCTCTTTAATCTGTCCTTAACCTTCTCTCCACTCGTGTTGTCTGAACTTTTAAGGCTTGATTACCTGTAAAGACTTGCCTTCCAACCACTATGTTGTAAATTGAGTTTGTGTCTATATATGCCCTATTTGTGAACACAACTCCTCACTCACCTGAAGAAGGAGACACTGTGAAAGCTCGTGCTGCTAAATAAACCTGCTGGACTTTAACCTGATGTAAGACTTCTTACTTTGCAACTTTAGCCAGCCATTCAGCCAAACCAACACTTTAGATAGGACACTGGAAATGGTATTCACTGCAGGACAGAAAGTGACTGTTAGAAACAACCATCCTAAAGAAACCACCCTTGGCTATATATGATCAAACAGTCTCGAATTGGAAGAATTGAAAAATTCAATCAGTTAAAAATATGAGAAATATTAATTATTGGTGTTCAAACAGATTTGGGTTTCTTGTACAATGAATACTGAAAATTAACATGCTGGTAAAACAAACAATTTGGAAGGTAAAAGATATGTTTGCTCTTATAACAAAGGCATTCAGAGTACAGGAGGAAGGAAATCTGGCTGCAGCTGATGATAGATTTGGTGAGGCCACATTAAGGCCACACCTGCCAGATGTAGTCGCCAAGTTTGGTGGCGTTTAAGAGGTTAGTAGATAAGTTTATGGATGAAAAGGGAATGGTTTAGGTTAGAGGGTCACTGCTTTTTCTTAATTGGTCGGCGCAACATCGAAGGCCGAAGGGCCTGTTCTGTGCTGTAATGTTCTATGTTCTGTGTTCTATGTTCTATACCCAAGGAAGTAATTGCCTTGAAGGGAATAGTTTCACCAAACTGATTCCTGGGATGAGGGGTTTGCCCTGGAGAAAAGGTAGTAATAGATTCGCATTTGATTTTGATCTCTAGAAGCTTTTACAGTCTATTTCTTGCTAGTTTATATTTGTGTTTTATTTTCTCTTTCCTAATTTTTTCTTAGTCCTCATTTGCAGAACTCTAAAATGCTCCCAATTCTCATGCTTATTTATATTTTTGGAAACTTTATGCACATCTTTTTATCTGATATATTCCTTGTTTTTTTCCATTATTCAAAGTCAGAACACTTTCCTTGCTGGGCTTCTGTTTATTAAAGGAATGTATTTTTGTTATAAACTGTATATTAGTTATTGAAGGGTTAGCCATTGCCTCTCTACCATCAAACTTTTTAATGTAGTTTCCCAATTCACCATGCACAAGTTCCTCTCATACTCCCATAGTTAACTTTATTTAAACTGAAGGCTCTAATTCCTGATTGAAGTACCTCACTTTCAAACTGAAAATAAAATTCTACTGTATTGTGATCACTTTTTCCTAAAGGCTCCTTTATTACAGAAGTATTAATGAGTTATTTTCCATTGCACAATACTAAATCTAAAACATCCTGTTCCCCAATTGGTTTCTCCACACATTGTTTTAGAAAACACATTTGTTTTCTACAACATCAGCATTAATGTGGCTAACCCAATCTATATGTGGATAGAAACCCCTGGGGTTATTAAATTATCCTTGCTACACATGCCTCTAATTCCCTGAGCTTTGTTGTGATTTTATTGTCACTGCTGTTTTGTTGGCCTGTGAACAACTCCCAACAATGTTTTCTGTCCTTGCTATTTCGTAATTCGACCCAAAGTGTGAACTTCTCCAGAAATCAGTGGGTCATGGGTTTGTTTGAGGGAAAAAAGAACTTGGAGTTGAGGCCACAGTCAGAACAGCTCAAAAGACCAAATAGAACATAGAACATAGAACATAGAACAATACAGCACAGAACAGGCCCTTCGGCCTTCGATGTTGTGCCGACCAAAATAAAAAGCAATGCCCCTCCTACTAAACCATTCCCTTCTCATCCATATACTTATCCACTAACCTCTTAAACGCCACCAAACTTGGCGCATCTACAACAGCTGCAGGCAGGGCATTCCACTCCCTAATCACTCTTTGAGTAAAGAAATACTTTATTGAAGCAGTAATGTGTTGTTTGCATTGAACACATTATTGGGAATGTTTGCTCACTGAAGAAGCAGCTAGAAAAATATTTGAGGCCTTATCTGATCAAACTGGCAGAATAAGTGAAATCTGATTTTAAAATGAACTTATAACTAATATTGTAGCAGTAATGAAAGCTCAGAAACTGCAGCATTGAGCATCTTCACATATTAACCATGTTTGGCTCTAGTTATGTTTGAATATATGAGCCAAAATTCTCCAGCTGTTCATGCCCCATTGCCGTTGAGAAAGTAAAGAAATACTTTCCTCCTGTCCTCAAGTCCTGGTTTCAATAATATTCATGAAGAATATAGGAATGAGTGAGAGAATAGGAATGATTAGACAGACCAAAAGTAGAAAGAAAACAAACTTGTAAATAACATAAAGTAAAATAGAAGGAGCTTATTTACATTTAGAATATTCAGAGTGTGTAGTTCAGCTGAGAAGGGAATCTACATTTGAATAGTTGAGTTAATGAATAAATAATTTGTACGTGTTTTTACAGCTGATTGTGAAAATGTCTTTGCATTATACAAAGAACAACCTTTAGGATTGGCTATAAAAATAGATGTGCTTATGTAAAGAGAATGAGAGAATGCGGACAGAGTACTGGATTCTGATGACATTTGCTGTAAAATGCAGGAATTAATCAGATAGGAAATAACACAAATGCTGACCAATCTCATTCTCCCTTAAATGTACAAATAACACCATTAGATTGAAAAGTTGTTGATTAAAATCCTTGTTAATAAAGGAAAGAAGAACGAATGAAGAATGAAATTGTCATCCAGTTAAAACAGCCATAGGCAAAATCATCAGCACTGGTTTGAAATTGAAGTGAACGTAGGGTTGGCAAAACAAGGGTCAGATTAACTGGAACTTACTGATAAGAACATTCTAACAGCTGCGTCCTATTACTATAAACCAGCCCTACCTCTCACCTCAACCTGACTGAATGATATAGAGGCCAGTGAGGAGGAAGTTGTGGCAAAAGGAGCTGAAGACAAACTGGAGTGATCAATGACAGTCAGATAGGGAAGATTCAGGATGAGAAAATAATTATGGATAGCATTTTCAGGCTGTTCATGCAAGGGAGATTCTCCTATCCCGCTGCAGTGAGCAGAGATTTGGCTGAGCACCAAATTCTTACCCTCGCTTGCAACGGCAATGGGGCATGAACAGCTGGAGAATTTTGGCTCATATATTCAAACATAACTAGAGCCAAACATGGTTAATATGTGAAGATGCTCAATGCTGCAGTTTCTGAGCTTTCATTACTGCTACAATATTAGTTATAAGTTCATTTTAAAATTAGATTTCACTTATTCTGCCAGTTTGATCAGATAAGGCCTCAAATATTTTTCTAGCTGCTTCTTCAGTGAGCAAACATTCCCAATAATGTGTTCAATGCAAACAACACATTACTGCTTCAATAACAAATACCATCATCTTTGTGTCATCAGGGATAACTTTGGTTTCACTACTAATCAACAAAAAGTGTGATATTTTCAGGTCACATTTACGCATGAGGAACCAGCTAAATAATGCTGATTTAAGATGATTTAAGAGCAGCATCTATTTAATAGATGGGTCAGAGATTGGGGTGATATTGGAAACGGGGCAAGTAGAGAGTCAACATTTAAAGATTTTTGCTTGGAAAGAGAGTAAAGACAGAACAAAGCAAAATGAAAACATTACAAGGAGTTCAATCTGGCAAAATGGATGGCTCTTCTAACATTTACCAACAAATGTATTCACAGGGAGTTACAATTTGCCGTTGACATTATTTTGATGTTTTATCAATGATTGCTTAGATTTTTCCATTGCAATGATTGCAAAGCTGTTACTGTTCATGATCGTTATGGCAATGGAACCAACAGCAACTTCCAGCATCCACATGTCTGCTATTCAATATCACAATCTGCAAGTTACTGCCAGTGACACTTTGCTCTGAAAGGGATGTGCAGTGAAACTTTTGCAGAAGGAGATACTTCTTGAATTGACATGAACATTAACATTTTATACTCTAATTGAGATGTAAAAGTTCTGAAAGGTGTTCCACCTTATTAGGTAAATGTAGCTAGGCGATTAAGAATGTAGAACATTACAATTCCTTCTCAACAACCTCTCTCGCCCTGTAACAACTAACTGTGTGTTTCTAAAATGTCAAATTTCTCCATTGTGTAATAAAATTACAATAGATTTTTAATGGTATAAAATATAAAGTTTGTTTATGCTGCAGTTTTGACTTCAATCCAGTATACAACTCTCCAAATGAAGAAAATCAATGTGTTTGACTTCCTGGTTAGTTGTCTGTGAGAATTATTCAATCCTGTCTGAGTGGAGTTTAGGAGGGAAATAAAATGAGTCGAGCCTTGGAGACCATGTCAAACCTCAAGGAAAGTTTTATTCTACATGCACATGGGCGAGCCAGACTCCAGCCTGAAATCTCGGTTTGCCTGCGAGTTCTCTCTCTGGCCCTGGTAGATTGCTACAGGTTATTATACTGCTTCGAATCACAAAAGTTTACATTAGTAAACTAATTCCTTGAGTTGGATACGAAATGGTTCTTCTAATCTTGTTATGCAGACTGCATTGTTTAAAACAACTTTGTTAATCAGTTTCTCGGGCAGTTCCATTTACCCTATTGTAATGTCAACATAGAACATAGATCATAGAACATTACATCGCAGAACAGGCCATTCGGCCTTCGATGTTGTGCCGACCAATTAGGAAAAAGCCATGACCCTCTAAACTAAACCATTCCCTTTTTGTCCATAAACTTATCTACTAACCTCTTAAACGCCACCAAACTTGGCGCATCTACAACTGCAGCAGGCAGGGCATTCCATACCCTTACCACCCTCTGGGTAAAGAATCTACCTCTGACATCCGTCCTATAACTACCACCCCTTAATTTAAAGCTATGTCCCCTCGTGCTAGCTTTCTCCATCCTAGGAAAAAGGCTATCACTGTCCACCCTATCTAAACCTCTAATCATCTTATATGTTTCAATAAGGTCTCCTCTTAGCCGCCTTCTTTCTAACGAAAACAACCTCAAATCCCTCAGTCTCTCCTCATAAGACCTGCCCTCCATACCAGGCAACATCCTGGTAAACCTCCTCTGTATCCTCTCCAATGCCTCCACATCTTTCCTATAATGCGGGGACCAGAACTGCACACAATACTCCAAGTGGAGCCGCGCTAGAGTTTTGTACAGTTGCAACATGACATTGCAGCTCCGAAATTCAATCCCCCTACCAATAAAAGCTAAGACTCCATATGCCTTCTTAACAACCTTATCGACTTGATTGCCAACTTTCAGGGATGTCAAAGTGTTGTATTTGCCCAACTGATTTACTCTGATGTGTTAATCGTTCCCCTGTCTGCTGGATGAACATATTTTAAGGAAAACTATGCCCTCCCTAGACTATACGGAGCCTGGCTGTCTTAATGCCAGTTCTTCCATTGTTGTGATAAATCGGAGCGATCTCCTGCACCTCAGAAGTTGATTGCATGCCTTAATCATTGTCTATCAGCAGAACAGGCCTCTAGCTGTCTGCATTAACCCTTTTCTTCCATCTGATAAGTCCTGGCTCTCTGAGCTTATTCTATGTAACCCTGCATGTATTACACTGAAATAAAATAAAATATGAATGGACACATAAACTAAAATGTAAAAGACACAATCCCCAATATTGCCCTACAACAGGAAAAAGGTGGGGCAAAGAGGCAAAAGTGAAGAGGGAGATATGGGAAGAGATTGCATGGGAGGTCAAGAAAAGGGAAAGGGGAAGAAGAAAGGTTGGTCAGGGGACAGAGGGAGAGAATGGTGAGAGGAAAATAGAGAAAGGGAGAGCAGAGGAAGTGTGAATAAAGGAAAGGGAAAAGATGGGAAGATTCTTGTTCTACACTATAACCCAGAGAAATGCTCTGAACTGCTATCTTCAAGTATTGACTGAAACTGGTGGATCTGTGTTAATATAAATTTCTGTATTTCACTCAGCTTTTAAAAAGAGTGGAATTTAACTCTCAATGCAATAGTTATACTTTCTTTCCCAAGTGTAAAGCAGTGATCATTTGCAGAATGTAATCATTCCTCGATTCAGTTAATAGTGAAACTAACAATTCTTGGTCACCTAAACTGCAGTACATCCTAAAGCTACTGCAGCAAATACAATCTTAGATTCACAGGAGGCTATAATTCATAACAAGTAATAAATTAAAAGATGACTTTTTAATAAAACATACGAACAGAAAGGTTGGAATGCATTTCTGCTGCACCATCATGTCAGCATGATTGCTGATTTGTTCATTATTAAATACATGTTCACACTGAAAAATGGATGTGAATAAAATAGTTAGCAAACACTGCACTTTCACTGCTTTATGATTCTGGGTTTACAAATTAACAATGTTGTTGTAACCTGATACTTCATTGCTTCCTAACTCGATTGGTTCCGATGCAATGAGGCTTACAAGGATTCTGGTTTCTGCTCTGACAAAGGATTATCGAAACTCAAAACATTGGCTCTATTCTCTCTATAAGAAGTCTGACAACATCAGGTTAAAGCCCAACAGGTTTAAACCTCAGATCAACAGATCATAAACTGTTGAACTTTAACCTGGTATTGTGAGACTTCTTACTGTGTTTACCCCAGTCCAACATCAGTGTCTCCACATCAGGGCTATTCTCCCTCCACAGACATTGTCAGACTTGCTGAGCTTTTCCAGCATTTTCTGTCTTTGTTTCAGATTTCAGCATTTGCAGTATTTTGCTTTTATTCATGCTCTTGCTGTCAGTTAAACCCAGAAAAATTTCAGGAAACAATTGTTGGCAGAAAGAATTATTTCTAGTCTGTGAACATGTTGTAAAATTGCAATGGTTTACAGCATAGGAGGCCATTCTGCCCATCTTTACCTTTGGAAGTTTGTTAGAACTATCCAAGACTGTTCTATACCCTGACCCTTTCTTTAAACAGCGTAACAGTTTCTAACTCAACTATTCTCCCCACCTCCACCAAACTATTTACATAATTTTTTTTCTTAATTTCTCTCTGCAGTTGTCATCATACTGTCAGCTAACTGATGCTGTAGAGTCTGCGTAGATTAATGTGTCAAATAACATGCAACAAAAGAGCTCTGGGATTGTATAATATGTTAGAGATACTAGATATGAACAAGATGTCAGTGTTGTCGCTGTTTTATATAAAGAGTACCTTTCCTTTTAATCTGTTTTCAGATATTGAAGGACACAAGCTGCTAAAATAGAAAACATTTTTGAGACAATTTATATTATTTTGTTTTATAGATTTATTGCTGTCCCAGTTTCGAATTTGGTTCTTGTTACAGGCCCTCTCAATCATCCCCGGTGTATTGAGAATGCAAAGCTGCACTCTGTCGAGACTCAGTGATTATCTTGGATACTGAGATGTCCAATTTAAGAGATATTTTATTGATGGTGGTTTACTTGCCTCACATCATTTTTTTTTTGCCAGTTAAATCTTGCAAAATGCGAGTAAGTAAAACAGAGATATTCTGAACAAAGGTGAGTAAGTGACTGCAAAAGGCCCCTTTAGAACATAAAATCAGAATTTCTAGTAGAACATTCAGCATTCCTATTCTCTGAAATTAAATCCACTTTTGCTATTTCCAGCCTGAACCAGTAAAGTCCAGAGAATAAAGCACATTTGAAAGTTGAAGGTGACTCAGTTGCAATGGAACTGACAACAGGTTCAGCTCCTGTTGGGACACATGGTTCAATCCCATTGAGTTTCAGCACCAGACTATCTAAAGTTTTGCCTAGCAGGTCCCACAAATGATTGATAATTAGTTAATGATAGTTTAACTGTCAATTACTAGACTCATCCAATAAACAAGTTGTGTCAACTCCTGTGGTGACAAAACTCTGGCAAAATCAATGAACCATGAGCATACCAGCCAAGAATCAAAAGATAAAATATCATAAAACAGCAGGAAATATATTGCCAAACAAGAAGAAAATAACAAATCATTGCAAAAGAAAACACCATTGTTAAATGACAATAATCTGATTTCAGGCTTTTCCTGTCATCATAAACTCAACACATTCTAAAACCGCAGGACATTTCAAATGGTTACACTGCCATCCTGAGGATTAATGCTGGAATAGTTATGGGTATAAGTGAGACACAGGGCTGGAATTTTCCGGAATATTACATGATGTGTGATTTATGTCGAAAATCTCTATCTTCACTCGTGGCTGGGATTCTCCGGAGTCACTGGAAGTGAATGAAGTTTTGGTTGGAACACCAAATCCTCTGCTCTCACTGGCAGCGGAGTGGCACGGATAAGATCAGAGAATCTGTTTCTATTCCCCTGTTACATTTGCTCGACACTGACCACTGACTGGACCAAACTATCCACTCGGCATTGCAACCACTAATTCATCAGTGACTTTAAAAAAGTGGCTTACCCCTTCAACCAATCACATGGTACATCCAGAACTGACATTACACATTACTCACCCTTAGTAAAAATTAATCCCACAATTAAATATACAACAACAATGAATTCCTTCTCCAATCCCTTCTCCCCAGAGGTGCCTTGATCAAATACAAAACAATGGATTCGTAACTTTGGGAATGAGGACCTATCTATCATCCCATTGGATGAGGTTGAGATTTGGCCTTCAGGTCAGGCCAATGTTCAAGCTCTGTTGGTGCAATGAGATGACTTTCTCAGCCTCACATCTGGTGTTCAGAGCTGTGATTGGTCAAGACAAATTTGAGACATCTTTGATTGGCAGGATGTGAAGAAAAGGTGATTTGTGCATAAGAGGAATTTGTAACTGGATCGTACTCAAAATACTTGCGTCAAAAAATGGAAATGTTTTACACTCCGAAACGTTTGTTCTTCCCTCCCTGACCAGGAAGAGGACGTGGATCTCAGCACTTTTGAATGAAGAAAACAGGATTGTTGAGGGCTGTCCATCCTTACCTCTCACACTGAGGACATCAATAGCAAACCTTGATGCCTTCATTGGCTCCCAGTCTGCAACAATCACAATCCCTTCCCTTACTTAGCACCTCTCCTCCCCCCTCTCTTGCAAAGGGAGGGCACAAATATCATTATCGAATTGTCATTGCCATGTAAGAATTATCATCATAGAATCCCTACAGTGCAGAAAGAGGCCATTCAGCCTATCAAATCTGCACTGATCACAGTTGCACCCAGGCCCTACCCCCACATCCTTAAATCTTTTACCCACTAATCCCCCTAACCTACGCATCTCAGGGTACTAAGGAGCAATTTTAGCATGGCCAATCAACCTAATCTGCACATCTGTGACTGTGGGAGGAAACCAGAACAAACCAGTGCAGACACAAGGAGAATGTGCAAACTCCACACAGACAGTGACCCGAGCCAGGAATCGAAGCCAGATCCCGAGAGTTGTGAGGCAGCAATGCTATCCATGGTCCCCAAGTAAGTTTCCAGCAAATTCCAATCTCCTCTCCTAAGGCCTGAGAATTCAATTTGATTTAAGGGTAGAATTCTCCCATGCTGTCTGTGGTGGGTTTGGTGGGAGCAGAGAATCTATTGGGAACCAAAGAGCAGGAAATTTGCCAGAATAAAATCCTGCTGCAATTCTCTCAATGACAGATTGATGATGGGTCAAACTTCCCACTGGCTGCTTGTGTGAATACTATTTGCGTTGATTTGCATCTCATAAATGTTCATTAAACAGCTGCCTGTCTGTGAGTGCAATAACTTTCTGCATTGCTCAGCTATTCCTGGTTTGCTGTACCTGGTTTGCTGTTCCCCTCTCTGCTGGGCCATACCGGTTCCTGCTTCCACCTCCATGCAAAGCTGGTCTGTGTATCAGCACCTTGTTGTTGGAGACATGGGTCCTCCAGTGTCACTGTCTTGGTTCAGTATCACAGCTGAGGTTAGGGAGGTCTCCTTCCCAATGTAAGGGGGAGGAGATAAATATGATTGAGCAGGAATGTCATTGAGACAGAATTAAAGAAGTATATAGCACAGAAAATGGCCCTTTGGCCCATCATATCTGTGTCCATCAAAGACAAATCCCATTTAATCCCATTTTCCAGCACTTGGCCCACAGCCTTTTGTGCTTTGGCATTAGAAGTACACATCTGAAAATGTCTTCAATGTTACAAGGGTCTCTGCCTCCATCACCCTTCTAAGCAGTAAATTCCAAATGCCCACCACCCTCCGTGTGAAAAAGATTTTCTTGGTATTTCCTCTAAACTGCCTGTCTCTTACCTTAAACCTTTGCCCCCTAGTCATTGAGCTCTTCACCCTGGGAAAAGTTTCTTCCTGTCTCCTCTATCTATGCCCTTCATAATTTTATACATCTTAATTATTGCCCCTCAGTCTCTTCTACTCCAAGGAAAACAACACCAGTCCATCCAGTCTTCCTTCATAACTAAAACTCTCCAGCCCAGTCAACATCCTGGTAAATCTCGCCTGCACTCTTTCCAGTGCTCTCACATTCCTCCTATAATGTGGATTCCAGAACTGCACACAATATTTTAGCTGTGGCCTAACCAATGTTTTATATAGTTCCAGCATAACTTTGCTGCTCTTAAACTGTATGAAGGCAAGTATATCATCTGCCTTCTTAACCACTTTATCCACCTTTCGTACTATAAATAACATCACAAACTATGATGTGCATTCCATATTTTTAATTGTGGCACGTCCACGTAAAATATCCGACTACTGATTGAGCAGGAGATAAAATAGGACCAAAAAAAAGAATTGTAAATATTGAATTAGTGCCGTTGTTTCAGAATGAAAGCAAGTAGGATAACACACAGCTATTGAGATATATCTCTTGACAAAGATAGAAACCCCTTATCATTTGATATATGTTTTGTTGTTGTATATATTATAAAATTACAAAGCAAACTTTATTTCACCAAATAACGTGAATTAAAATTTTTTTAAAAATTATACAAAAAGAACAAATAAAATCTCAAAACATGCAAAATTAAAGAATTGAAAGTGGTTAACAGTGAGGCAACAATAGTTATTTATAAAAATCTGTAAAATTTGTAAGACGTAAATTTTTTATCAAGTACAACAATGCCAGTCAGGGATATTTGTTCCACAAACAATTTAAATTTCTGGATACCAAAGAATTTCATCAGTAGGTCGTTTTGTGCATACCACTATCCCCAACATCTATAATAAACGCAAACATCTTCACAGTACAGCCACCTGTAGATTGTTTAATTGCTTTAGTTAGATGTTGATGCTTCTGAACGTTTACATCCCATACTTTTTCCAGTGAATTATTGTGATCTTATAGTGATATTTACAACCTCAACTTTTTTTCAATTCCAGATCAGCATATCAGGTTTACATAGATATTTATCGGCTGTTCTTATTAGGGGTTCTAGAAAAATTTTAAAATGATTTTATGTGCATGTTCCACAAATTGGTGCAAAATTTTGTTGTGTCTGAAAATTCGAACATTGTTAGCAGAAGGACTGAAATATATGTCCAATCATTTCATACATAGCGTTGTGTCTTCAGCATAATTTACTATCTCTACACGTTTCAAATGCTAAAAGAATTCTATAGAGTATGTATGTATTCCCACATGCAAGGCTTCTGGAGAAGGTGAGAGGGCATGGGATCCAACGGGCTTTGGCCTTGTGGATCAAGAACTGACTTGCCAGCAGAAGGCAGAGAGTGGTTGTGGATGGGTCTTGTTCTGCATGGAGGTCGGTAACCAGTGGAGTGCCCCAGGGATCTGTTCTGGGACCCCTGCTGTTTGTCATTTTCATAAATGACCTGGATGAGGAAGTGGAGGGATGGGTTAGTAGGTTCGCCGACGATACAAAGGTCAGTGGTGTTGTGGATGGTCTGGAGGGATGTCAAAAGTTGCAGCTGGACATAGACAGGATGCAAGACTGGGCGGAGAAGTGGCAGATGGACTTCAACACGGATAAATGTGTAGTGGTCCATTTTGGCAGGAATAATGGGATGAAGGAGTACAATATAAGGGGTAGGAGTCTTAGCTGTGTTGTAGAGCAGAAGGATCTCGGGGTCAGGGTCCATAGGACTCTTAAATCGGCCTCGCAGGTGGAGGAAGTGGTCAAGAAGGCGTACGGTGTACTGGCCTTCATTAATCGAGGAACAGAGTTTAGGAGTCAGGAGGTAATGATGCAGCTCTATAAGACTCTTGTCAGACCCCAGTTGGAGTATTGTGCGCAGTTCTGGTCGCCTCAGTATAGGAAGGATGTAGAGGCTATTGAGAGAGTTCAGAGGAGATTTACAAGGATGCTGTCTGGATTGGGAGGCAGGCCTTATGAAGATAGGTTGAGGGAGCTGGGACTCTTCTCACTGGAGAGACGTAGTTGAGAGGCGACCTGATAGAGGTTTATAAAATGTTGAGAGGAATAGATAGGGTGGACTCTCAGAGACTATTTCCTCGAGCTGAAATGGTCACTATGAGAGGACACAGATTTAAGGTGCAGGGAAGCAAATACAAAGGAGATGTCAGGGGTAGGTTTTTCACTCAGAGGGTGGTGAGTGAATGGAACCGACTGCCGTCGGAGGTTGTTGAGGCAAACTCACTGGTGTCTTTTAAAAGACTTCTGGATGAGTATATGGAAAAGAATAGGATAGGGGGTTATAGATAGGTCTGTGGATTGGTAGATGTGATCGGCACAACTCGTGGGACAAAGGGCCTGTGTGTGCCTCTCTGTACCAATTTATAGAGTCAGAGAGAAAAACTACAACTACTGGTAAGCCTCCTTATGACGACTTCTGGTTTCCAGTTAGTTTAAAAAAAATGGCAAAAAACTACCACCGCTCGCTACTTTAACCAAAAAGAAAATGTTAAAAATTACCTTAAACTCGAACTTTACAGTCGCCCAAATCGCTGCCTTTCTGTGCTGCTCCACAGGAACAACAGGCACAGCCTGGCCTGTCCACCACAGCACATTGGGTGGAATTTCACCAGCTCACCCCATCTTAGAAGTTTATAATTAGAAGTTTATAAAATGATGATGGGTATGGATAGGGTGATCAGAGGAAGGTTTTTCTCAAGGCAGAAATAACTACTACAAGTGGGCACAAGTACAAGATAAGGGGGAACATGTTCAGTGGAAGTGTGTGGGGATAGTTTTCTTACACTGAGACTCGTGGGGACCTGGAATGCGTTGCTAAGTGAGATGGATGAGGCAGATACATTTATTACATTTCAGACTTATCTTAATAAATGCATGAACAGGCTGGGAATAGAGGGATACAGGTGATTGGTCAAGATAGGACAATAAGATCAGCACAGGCTCGGTGAGCCGAAGGGCCTGTGCTGTTCCTTGTTCTCCAGACACTTTAAGAAATCAGAGAATCTGTTAATGAAACAATTAAAACCTGGTGAAGGATATTGTCATCACTGAGTTTACAACAGGTGGGATTCCCTCAGGAATCTCTGCAATTAACCAAAGTTTCACTTTTAAATGTATTTATTTTGAAACTATATGGAGCTGGAAAGCACCAAGTGTTCCCTCCCGCTGTACAGTTCCCGTGCCCTCCACCCACCCCCAGAAATACATAAGATACATGGGAGGCACAAAATTTATCATCCATCACTGTCCCGTTACAATTCCCCCACCACTCGCTCTAACCAATTATAGAGGTGAAGCTTTCTTAATCATCCCGTAACCAGGGCATTTTAAACAGAATGAAAATAGTTATAAAGTACTTTAAAATGTCCCTAGGTTGTGACAATATGTTTTGTAAATAAAAACTAGTTTAAAACATACTCAAAATGAGCATTTCCTGCACACCAAACTGAGACAATATTGTGTTTGTATAAATAACCTCTCCAGGAACGCGGCTTAAACTCAGCAAGATTCCACAAAGCAATACAATTGCTGTATTTATTCAAGGTTCTGTAAAATATCATTGTTTCTGCCTCATTCCAAATTCCACACTGTAACATACAATCCTGCATCTGGTAACATCAGTCAATGCATACCCTTACCATGTCCAGGGAAGGCCATCCAGTGAACAATATCAGTACAAACCTCTTCAATCAGTCACCATTTAGACTGATCTTCCCTGACTCTGGACTCACTCACAGTAGAAACAATTTAGCTTCCATCCATCTCACTGGAATTTTAAAGATCTTCATTAGGGATCCCTTTCCTCTTCTCTTTTGTAGAGAAAGCACTCACTCCTGATAATTACATCCTCCTCATTGCTTTTATAAAGGAGAAAGAGAATTGTTAGAGAGCAGGAGGAGCCATTTGGCCCAGTGTGTTGCTTCTCATTCTCCAAATGAACAATTCACTTAACACCATTTTCCCCCTTCTCCCAGTAATTCTGCACATTTCCTTTAGAAAACTGTGATTAAGTCTCCCTCCATCACACATTCAGGCTGTGCATTCCAACTCTAACCAGTTGCATTGTGTTAACGGTTTTCCTCATACAGTCCTGCTCCTTTTACCAATTACTTTAAATCTCTGATCTCTCATCCTCAATCCTGTCATCAATGGGAACAGTTTTGCTCTATTTACCCTCGTGTTTTTGACCATCTCTATCAAATCTCTTCTCAACCTTTGCTGCTCCAAGGAAAACAGTACCTTTTCCAAGCAAATCCTCATATCTACGGCTAATCTATGAATCGACTGCAATCTCTCCAATACCTCCGTACTCTTCCTAAAGCACAGTTCCCAGAATTAGATGCTATACTCCAGCTGATGTCTAACTAGTGTGTGATACAAGTTCAACAAAAAATCTTTTCTCTTCTACTGTATGCCCCTATTAATAAAACCTAGGATGCTGATACTTTATTAGTGCCCTCTCAACCTATCCTGCCAACTTCCATGACGTATGCACATGTACATGCTGGCCCCTCTGCTCCTCCACCCCATTTAAGAATTTTATCCCTTATTTTCTGTTGTCTCACCATGTTCATCTGACTAAAATGCTTCACCTCACACTTCTCTGCATTAAAAATTCATCTGCCACTTTTTGTCACTCCACCAACTTGTCTATGTCCTTTTGAAGTTCGTCACTGTTTTCCTCATAGTTCCCATTCTTCTTAGATTCATATCATCCACAAATGTTGAAATTGTCTGAAACGAAAAGCAAGAGTCCCAGCACTGTTTCCTTATTTCATGAGCGATAACTTTGTTGCAGTCTGTTGTGTGGAACTTACTAAATGCCTTTTGGAAATCCATATACACCATACGAATAGCATTGCCTCATCCACCCTCTCTGTGATCTAGATCAAAGAATAAAGAACAGATAGAACCGAAACAGGTCCTTTGGTCTGTGCCATTCATGATGCTCTAACTGAACTAAAAATAAACTTTCTGCTGTTTTACCATAGCGTCTGCATGCAACGGATCAACAAACACCGCTCAACAATCACCACGCAAGACTGTTCCCTCCCTGTTGAGGAATAGTTCAGCAGTCACAGGCATTCGGCCTCTGATCTTCGGGTAAGTGTTCTCCAAGATTGTTCTCAAGATTGCACTCTATTGTGTGCAGTTCTGGTCCCAGCATTATAAGAAAGATGTGGAGGCATTGGAGAGGGTACAGAGGAGGTTTACCAGGATGTTGCCTGGTATGGAGGGCAGGTCTTATGAGGAGAGGCTGAGGGATTTGAGGTTGTTTTCATTAGAAAGAAGGCGGCTAAGTGGAGACCTTATTGAAACATATAAGATGATTAGAGGTTTAGATAGGGTGGACAGTGATAGCCTTTTTCCTAGGATGGAGAAAGCTAGCACGAGGGGACACAGCTTTAAATTAAGGGGTGATAGTTATAGGACGGATATCAGAGGTAGGTTCTTTACCCAAAGGGTGGTTCGGGAGTGGAATGCCCTGCCTGCAGCAGTTGTAGATGCGCCAAGTTTGGTGGCGTTTAAGAGGTTAGTTGATAAGTATATGGAAGAGAAGGGAATGGTTTAGTTTGGAGGGGCATTGCTTTTTATATTGGTCGGCGCAACATCGAAGGCCGAAGGGCCTGTTCTGTGCTGTAATGTTCTAAGATGGCCTTCGCAACACACAACAGCGCAGAGTCATTGAGCAGAGACTGATAGCCAAGTTTCACACACATGAGGACAGCCTCAACCAGGATCTGGGGTTCATGTCGCACTATCTGTAACCCCATGGCTTGCCTGAGTTTGTATAATCTCACTTACTGTCCTGTCTGGAGAAAATTCACATCTCTTTAACCTGTGCTAATGTTATCTCTATCACATTGTCTGCATCTTTTAAGACTTGAATAGCAGTTTAGCTGTAAAGGCTTGCATTGTATTCAGTATTCCGTAAACTGTGTGACTTTATACGCCCTTCTCTGATCAGAACCTTCCACATACCTAACGAAGGAACACCGTTTCCGAAATCTTGTGAGATTACTATCAAATAAATTGGTTAGACTTAATCCTGGTGTCGTGAGACTTCTTATTGTGTTTACCCCAGTCCAACACCGATATCTCTGCATCATGAAAACCATTAGCTACATATCTTCATTCCCAAAAACACTCTTCCATCGTTACTCTCTGTCTTCTATAACTGAGCAAGTTCTGTATCCATCTAGCCAGTTCACCCTGTGATTTTAGTTTTTGTATGATTCTGCCATGTGGGATCTTGTCAAACACTTTACTAAAGTCCTATAAACTACATCCACAGCCCTTCCCTCACCAATTATCTTTATCATCTCCTCAAAAAACTCAATCAGGTTGATGAGCTATGACCTTCCCTGTACAAAACCATATACTGTCACTAACTAGTCTAAGCTAATTCCAAATACCTCTTCAAAAATCTCCAGCAAGTTAGTTAAACAAAATTTTCCCAAAGAACTTTCATGTTAGATTTCCTGAATTAAGCTTCACATTTCCATGTGACAATTAATGTTTCTCAACGTATCTCTACCATAAAAGTTAAATTGGCTGGCCTGTGGTTGCTGGGATTATCCTCTTTTGAACAAATGTGTAATATTTGTGATTCTCCTGTACTCTGGCACCTCCTTGGAGTGTGAGAGAGATTGAAAAATGATGGTCAATGTAATCCTCACCCTCACTTGCCTCCATATCCTCAGATACGTTGCACCCGGGCCTGGTGTCTCACCAACTTTAAGTACAACAGCCTTTCCAATACAACTTCCTGATCAACTGGAAACCTACCTTTGAATTTTCTCATGCTTCACCATGCTCTGGCTAGCATTTTTTTCCTTGATGAACACAGATGTAAGTTATTCTTTAATATCTCAACCCGTTCCTCCAAGCACGCATCCCGTTTTTGGTAGCTAAACTATTCTTTTCACCATCCTTTCATTATTAATATGCCTGGTGAAGGATCTGGGATTCCCATTTATGTAAATTGCCAGTCTCTTTTCATGCTCCCTCTTTGCTTCTTTCCCAATGAATTTTTCAGCTCTTTGCTGAACCTTCTGTCTGGTTTTCCATTGTATTATCCATCAGACACCTCTTCCAAGCAAACTTTTCTTCTTTACTTGAATCTCCATCTTTTCATCATCTGGAAACTCTGGATTTGTTGATCCAATCTTTCCTTTCCGAGGGAATTTTCCTTCACTGTGCTCTTCTAGAACGAGCTCTTCTTTGATGGTGGCTCATTGGTTCACTACCATATTTCCTGCAAACCTTTCACTCCAATCTATTTGGCCTAATTCTGTTCTTACCCCAATAAAGTTGACTTTCCCCCTGTTCATTATTCTTAGATGTTCTGGATGTTCCTTTGCCCTTTCTCATAGTCAGCCCAAACATTATGATACAATAATCACTCTTTCCTAAGTGTTCTCCCACTGACACTTGGCTCACTCACCTTTAACATTGCCTCTTATCTCATTCGTTTGGAAACATTCTTCCCACCAGCTGGCGACCAATCGTCTTCTCTGAGCAATGTAATCACTCCTGCTTTGTTGCTTAATTCTAGTGAAATTAATTCTGCTTTTGATCCTGTGGGACATTCTTCCTCTTCAGTAAAGCTTGTCCTAATCAATACTGCCGTACTATCCTGTCTTCTTCCTGCCCTTCTTGAGCATCTGGAAAATCCATGCCTAATTTTGACTATTTGACCCAGGTTTAGAGATGTCATTGGCTGGCCAAAATGAAAAAGGAAGCGACTTGGCAAAATATATTTGCTCTGTTTCAAGAAGTTCAGAGAGGAGGAAATGAGTTTGAACCAGCACAAAACTGGGATAGATAGAGGTATGGATAGGGTGGATTCTCGGAAGCTATTACCCAGGGCTGAAATGGTCAATATGAGAGGACACAGGTTTAAGGGGGGCAAGTACAGAGGAGATGTCAGGGGTAAGTTTTTAACTCAGAAGCCGGTGAGTGAGTGGAATCGGCTGCTGTCAGTGGTGGTAGAGGCAAATTCACTGGGGTTTTTTAAAGGACTTCTGGATGAGTACATGGGATTGAGAGTTATAGATAGTTCTATGGCCTGGTAGGTATGGATATGTTTGGCACAAATTGTGGGTCGAAGGGCCTGTTTGTGCTATAGTGTTCTATCGACAAAGGGCAAGCCGTTGATGTCGTCTATATAGATTTAAGTAGGGTGTTTGACAAAGTCCCTCATGGGAGATTAGTTGAGAAGGTCAAGGCTCATGGGATATGAGAATAGATAGCTAGATGGATAAGTAACTGGCTTGGTAATAGGAGACAGAGAGTAATAGTGAAGGGTGTTTTTCTAGCTGGAGGTCGGTCACTAGTGGTGTGCCGCAGGGCTCGGTACTGGGACCTCTTCTATTTGTAATATATATAAATGACTTGGAAGAGGGAGTAAGTGGAGTGATCAGCAAGTTTGCAGACAATACAAAGATGGCTGGATTTGTGGATAGTGAGGAGCATTGTCAGGCGATGCAACAGGACATAGATAGGCTGGTAGCTTGGGCAGATAGATGGCAGATGGAATTCAATCCTGAAAATTGTGAGGTAATGCATTTCGGGAGAAAGAATGTAGCGGGGAGGTATATGATAAAGGGTAGACCTATTAAGAGTATAGAAATGCAGAGTGACCTGGGGCTATGGATGCACAAGTCTCTGAAGGTGGCAGAGCAAGTGGAGAAGGTTGTGAAGAAAGCATATAGTATATTAGCCTTTATAGGAAGGGGTATAGAGTACAAGAGCTGGTTTTTAATGTTGCAGTTGTATAAAACGTTGGTTAGACCTCATTTGGAATACTGCGTCCCTGTTCCTTAAACAGGGTTAAGCTTTATCCTAGGATGGACTCAAATAGCACAAGGGGTCACGGGCTTAGGGTGAGGGGGGTAAGGTATAATTTGGATGCTAGAGGGAGTTTTTTCACACAGAGGGTGGTGGGGGTTTGGAACGTGCTGCCAAGTAAAGTGGTGGGGCAGGTACTCTGGAGTTATTTAAGAAATACTTAGATGGGCACATGAACAGAATGGGAATGAAGGGATATAGAAAACTGATTTAAAATAGGGATCATGAACCTTGGGAGTCCCTGGGAAGTGTGTAAATAGTTGATAATATTGATGTATTTGTTTTTATTCTACAGGTACTTTGGTCCACCTTGTTGTCTAATGAGGGGCATACACGCGATGGGTCATGAGAAGGCTGCTCTTGGACTTTTTTTCGAGAGTATCCTAATGCTTCACGTCGTTAGTGTAGAACATAGAACATTACAGCACAGAACAGGCCCTTCGGCCTTCGACGTTGCGCCGACCAATATAAAAAGCAATGCCCCTCCAAACTAAACCATTCCCTTCTCTTCCATATACTTATCAACTAACCTCTTAAACGCCACCAAACTTGGCGCATCTACAACTGCTGCAGGCAGGGCATTCCACTCCCGAACCACCCTTTGGGTAAAGAACCTACCTCTGATATCCGTCCTATAACTATCATCCCTTAATTTAAAGCTGTGTCCCCTCGTGCTAGCTTTTTCCATCCTAGGAAAAAGGCTATCACTGTCCACCCTATCTAAACCTCTAATCATCTTATATGTTTCGATCAGGTCCCCTCTTAGCCTCCTCCTTTCTAACGAAAACAACCTCAAATCCCTCAGCCTCTCCTCATAAGACCTGCCCTCCATACCAGGCAACATCCTGGTAAACCTCCTCTGTACCCTCTCCAATGCCTCCACATCTTTCTTATAATGTGGGGACCAGAACTGCACACAATACTCCAAGTGCGGCCGCACTAGAGTTTTGTACAGTTGCAACATGACGTTGCGGCTCCGAAATTCAATCCCCCTACCAATAAAAGCTAAGACTCCATATGCCTTCTTAACAACCTTCTCGACTTGACTGCCTACTTTCAGGGATCTATGCACATACACACCAAGATCCCTCTGTTCATCTAGACTACTAAGAATCCTACCATTTGCCCTATACTCTACATATTTATTATTTCTGCCATAGTGCATTACCTCACACTTTTCCACATTAAACTCCATTTGCCACCTCTCGGCCCAGCTCTGCAACTTGTCCAAGTCCCTCTGCAAACTATAACACCCCTCTTCACTATCTACCACTCCACCGACTTTAGTGTCATCTGCAAATTTACTAATCCAGTACGCTTAACCTGGACCATTTGATGGGCAACACGACAGCTCAGTGACTATCGCTGTACTGTGCAGATACATGGATTTGGGCCTGTGTCTGTGGGAATTTGCGCATTCTCCCCGTGCTTGCATGGGTTTTCTCCGGGCGCTCCTGTTTCCTCCCACACCCCAAAGATGTGCTCTTAGGCTAATTGGCAAAACAAATTCTCCCTAAATTGTCTCAAATTTGGTTTTTAATCCATAGGTCTATAAACATAGACAGGGATCACGGGTAGAAGTGCTAATATCGAGGTGGCGGCACGGGCTCGTTGGGCTGAAGGGCCTGTTTCCCGTGCTGTTTTGTTCTTTGTTCTTTATTCTATAAAAAGAAACAAAACATTCCAGCTTTCCCAGTTGATATTCCCCGATTCTCTATGAACTTCAAGTAGATTTGATGGGTGGGACTTGAGGGCCTCAATCATCCTAAAATAGTAAAATCCCACCAGAGATCAACGGACCTTCCCATTGTCCACCCTTTGGTCTGCTCCGATTTTCACGGCGGGTGGGGTGAGAAAATTCCGGCCAATGTGTTAGTTTTGTTTCAATTCTGTTGTATTTTGAAACAACATTGACTTTATTATAATTTCAGCACCAGATCTGAGTTGAAGACATTTCACTGGAATATTTTTGAAGATTTTCCACTGGTTGGGAAAATTGGGAATGTTTCCATGGATTTTTGAATGAATTGTTTGCAGTTTTTGATTACACTAACACAGCACTGCCAGGAGATGGCGAAGTCTGTTCATAGAAAGCTCTTCCTCAATGATGATTAATTCAATGTCCTCAACATGAATGAGATTTCAGTGCAGCATCGAGGAAATTCAGGTGGAAAAGAAGTCTGATTTTTCTTGTATAATTTTAAAATACATTCCTTGAGATGTTTTTGTCACAATTTTCTAAATTCTTTTCTTCATCTTTCAGCCAAGGCTCCTGTTTGACTTAAAGTTACAAAGTCCCTGGCTTTCTGCTGGTATATATGATGTGGAGGTGCTGGGGTTGGACTGGGGTGGGCACAATAAGAACTCTCACAGGACCAGATTAAAGTCCAACAGGTTTATTTGATTGCACAAGATTTCAGAGCGCTGAGGAAGGATAAAGTGCTCCAAAAGCTGGTGATTCCAAATAAACCTGTTAATATTATATACAATTAGGAACAGGAACTGACCATTCAGCTCCTCTAACCTGCTCTACTATTCACCCAATGAGCTACGATTCTCTTGCTGAACAATATCTCCCTCCGTCACTGTCTTAGTGCAAAAGGATGCCTGACGTGTGTGAATAGGGGTTCCACACCGTATGGCTGGAGGGCAGCCTCTGATTTATCAGAACTCCGCTCTGTCCTCAGCAGCCACCTTTCACAGGCCACTGCAGAGTGATGGCTAATGGGAAATCTGTCCCAAAATCCTCCAGTGCCTCCCTGGAGAGGCTGCTCGATGCTCTAGAGGCCGATATGATGTGCTATAGCCGCACTCAGGAAGAAAAACCAGCCAGCAAGGGTACCAGTCCATCCATCATGGGTAGCAGTGGTAGTAATGGTCAGTGCCAATGCCCTGCAGAAGAGGACAGGTGTCCAGTGGGGAAGAGGATGAATGAACTCCTCCATTCTGCCAGGGTCAGTCACTCTCAACTCACGCACCCAGCACACATCCACAGGAAGATTACTCACTGGCAGTTCAAGGGACACCCACTACTCGCTCTCCTACACACATTTTCATCCTCCCTGTGGGATGAATTCTCGTTATTTCACTGCTTCTGCTTCCTAATCACACATTCTTAGCATCTGCTCTGGTAATGTCCTGCTTACACTCTCTCCATTGTCTTCATGCAGGCAATGTTGGCTCACAACAAGAGAGTGTTTCATGCAGGAAAATTTGGTAGAAGACGATGAAGTTAGAGACTGGCAGAGGAGTGCCAGAGCTGGGTGTCTATAATACAAACCCATTAATGTGGTCATTCCTTTCCTGTTTCTCAGCTCCACCCATAGGGCCTCCGTAGACAAGCTCCCTAATTTATCCTGCCTGAGTACGGCTGGAACACTTTCCCTGACCAACAATGCCACCACCTCCCTGCCCTGCCATCACCCCCCCGCCCGCCACACACACACACACACACACACACACACACACACACACACAACCTCACCTTTTATCCCTCTGCCTCTATCACACTTGAAACATTGGACCCTGGAACATTGAGCTGCCAGTCCTGCTCCTCCTGTAGCCAAATTTCACTAATGGCTATAATGTCATATTTCCACGTGTCAAAATCCACGTCTTCAGTTCATCTGCCTTCCCCACAATACTCCTGGCATTGAAATAGACACACCTCAAAATATTATTTACACTCAACCCTTCCATTTGTGATTTTGCTTGAACTAACCTGTCTTTTTACCCTTGCTCCGCTATCTGCTCTGGCACTCCGGTTCCCATCCCCCTGCAAATCTAGTTTAAACACTCCACAATAACACTAGCAAACCTTCCTGAAAGTATATCGGTCCCCTTGTAGTTTAGGTGTAACGCATCTCTCTTGTACAGGTCCCCCCCTCCCCAGAAGAGGTCCCAATGATCCAAGAATGGAAACCCTGCCTGCCACACCAGTTCCTCAGCCACATGTTCATCCGCCTAGGCATCCTACTCTTACCCTCACTGGTACCATAGCACAGGTAGCAATCCTGAGATTACTACCCTCAGGGTCCTGCTTTTTAACTTCCTTCCAAGCTTTCTGTACTCCCTCATTTGGACGTCCTCACTCTTCCTACTTACGTCATTGGCATCGACGTGTACCACAACATCCGGCTGATCACCTTCCCACTTTAGAGCACAGTGCACGCAATCAGAGAATCCCTGACCGTGGCACCCAGGAGGCAACAAACCATGTGGGAGTCTCTGTCCCGACCACAGAACCTCCTGTCCGTACCTCTGAACATTGAGTCCCTTTCACTACTGTTCTCCTCTTCTTCCTCCCATTCTTTTGCACTGCAGAATCAAACTCAGTATCAGAGTTCCGGCTGTCACAGCTTATCTCAGGTAAAGCATCCCCTACAACAGTATTCAATTCAGTATACCTGTTGGGGAGGGGAATGGCACAGGTATGGCTCCTTTGCCTGTCCTTTCACATTTCCATTCCTTCTCCTTACAATAACCCAATTTCCTGTGCTCTGCTGCTTAGGTATAACCACCTCCCAAAGGGATTCTTGAAAAACCAATGCATCCATTATTTCTGCAGCAGTTTCCTGTAATATCCTGGGATGTAATCCCTCAGGTCAAGGGGATCAATCACCTTTTAGCCATGTTAGTTTTCCCATATTTTTTCTCTGGTGATAGTTATTGTATTTGTTTCCTCCATTTTGCCTCCTACCTATTAGGTGTTTTTGGGATGTTATTCCACCATAAATACTGACAATATGTATGGGATTTTACAGCCTCGCTCGAACTCAGAGCGGAAAATCCTGTCCGAGGTGAACGGACGTTTCAATTGTCCGCCTCTTACCCGCTCCGATTCCGTGGCAGGCGGGGCAGTAAAATTGCAGCTTATAGCCTGAATTTTCCCACTTCACCCGTGGCTGGGATTATCCAGACCCGCTGCTGTGATTGGAGATCTGGTTGAGTAGTAAATTCCCCATTCCCACTAGCAGAGATATCAGCACGTAGGAAACCAGAAAATTCCAGGAAACTGGAGCATTCCAGGCAAAATATTTATTTAGCTGCTCTGCCATTTCAGAGACTTGGGTAGAGCAGGGACAGGAATGGATGTTGCAGGTTCCGGGGTACAAATGCTTTAGTCGGAGTAGAGAAGGGGGTAGAAGGGGGGGAGGAGTGGCGTTACTGGTCAAAGACTGTATCACGGTGATCGAAAAGAAGTTTGATGAGGACTTGTCTGTTGAGGTAGTATGGGCTGAGATTAGAAACAGGAGAGGAGAGGTCACCCTGTTGGGAGTCTTTTACAGACCTCCTAATAGTTCTAGAGAGGTTGAGGAAAGGATTGCGAAGTCAATTCTGATTAGGAGTGAAAGTAGTAGGGTAATTGTGATGGGGGACTTTAACTTTGCTAATATTGATTGGAATAGCTATAGCTCTAGCTCGTTAGAGGGGTCAGTTTTCGTACAGAGTGTGCAGGAAGGTTTTTTGACTCAGTATGTAGATAGGCCAACTAGAGGTGAGGCTACATTGGATTTGGTGCTGGGCAATGAGCCAGACCAGGTGTTAGGCTTGGAAGTTAGTGAACATTTTGGTGTTAGTGACCACAATTCGGTTACGTTCACCTTAGTGATGGACAGGGATAGGCATGAAGCTGGGGGCTGTAGTTATAGCTGGGGGAAGGGTAATTATGAGGCCATCAGGAGAGAATTAGGGTGCGTAGATTGGACTAGGGAACTACAGGGACTGGGAACATCTGGAATGTGGTGCTTATTCAAGGAGCAGCTGCTGAGAGTCCTTGATAAGTATGTCCCTGTCAGGCAGGGAGGAAATGGACGAGTAAGAGAGCCTTGGTGTACGAAAAGAGTTGATTTGCTGGTTAAGAAGAAAAAGGAGGCTTATGTCAGGATGAGGCTTGAAGGCTCAGGTAGTGCAATGGATAGCTATAGATTAGCTAGGAAGGAGGTAAAAAGTGAATTGAGGAGAGCTAAGAGGGGACACGAGAAGATGTTGGCTGATAGGATTAAGGAGAATCCTAAAGCTTTCTTTCGATATGTTAAGAATAGAAGATTGGTTAGGGCAAGATTAGGGCCAGTCATAGATAGCAGTGGGAAGTTGTGCGTGGAGCCTGAAGAGATTGGCGAGGCACTGAATAAATATTTCTCTTCGGTATTCACGCAGAGTGCTGGAAATGTAGCTGTGGAGAGCACTGAGGTACAGGGTTGCAAATTGGGGAGTATTGTAGTAGATAGGGAGGATGTGTTAGAAATTCTCGAGGGTTTGAAGTTGGATAAGTCCCCTGGGCCGGACGGGATTTACCCTAGGATTCTCTGGGAGGCAAGAGAGGAGATTGCAGAGCCTCTGGCTCTGATCTTCAGGTCCTCGTTGGTTACGGGTGTGGTTCCGGAGGACTGGAGGATAGCGAATGTGGTCCCATTGTTTAAGAAGGGGAAGAGAGACCTTCCAGGGAATTATAGGCCAGTGAGTCTTACTTCTGTGGTGGGCAAGGTATTGGAGAGAATTATTAGGGATAGGATTTATAGTTATTTAGAGAGAAATGAATTGATTGGGGATAGTCAGCATGGTTTCGTGAAGGGTAGGTCATGCCTTACTAACCTCATTGAGTTTTTTGAGAAAGTGACCAGAGAGGTGGATGGGGGTAAGGCGGTTGATGTAGTATATATGGACTTTAGTAAGGCTTTTGATAAGGTGGCCCATGGAAGACTTCTACAGAAAATGCAGATGTGTGGAATAGAGGGTGATTTAGCTAATTGGATTAGAATTGGCTGGCAGATAGAAGACAGAGGGTGGTGGTTGATGGGAGATATTCATCGTGGAGTTCGGTGACGAGTGGTGTGCCTCAGGGGTCTGTTTTGGGGCCCCTGCTGTTTGTAATTTTTATAAATGATCTGGATGAGGGTATTGAGGGATGGATCAGTAAATTTGCAGATGATACTAAAGTTGGTGGTGTGGTAGATAGTGAAGAGGGGTGTTTTAGTTTACAGAGTGACTTGGACAAGTTGCAGAGCTGGGCCGAGAGTGGCAAATGGAGTTTAATGTGGAAAAGTGTGAGGTAATGCACTTTGGCAGGAACAATAAATGTGTAGAGTATAGGGCTAATGGTAGGGCTCTTAATAGTGTTGAGGAACAGAAGGATCTTGGTGTATGTGTCAATAGATCCCTGAAAGTAGGCAGTCAAGTGGATAAAGTTGTTAAGAAGGCTTATGGAGTCTTAGCTTTTATTGGTAGGGGGATTGAATTTAGGAGCCGCAGCATCATGTTGCAGCTGTACAAAACTCTAGTGCGGCCGCACTTGGAGTATTGTGTGCAGTTCTGGTCGCCACATTATAAGAAAGATGTGGAGGCATTGGAGAGGGTACAGAGGAGGTTTACTAGGATGTTGCCTGGTATGGAGGGCAGGTCCTATGAAGAGAGGTTGAAGGATTTGAGGTTGTTTTTCGTTAGAAAGGAGGCGGCTAAGAGGGGATCTTATTGAAACATATAAGATGATTAGAGGTTTAGATAGGGTGGACAGTGATAGCCTTTTTCCTAGGATGGAGAAAGCTAGCACGAGGGGACACAGCTTTAAATTAAGGGGTATGAGTTATAGGACGGATATCAGAGGTAGGTTCTTTACTCAAAGAGTGATTAGGGAGTGGAATGCCCTGCCTGCAGCTGTTGTAGATGCGCCAAGTTTGGTGTCGTTTAAGAGGTTAGTTGATAAGTATATGGAAGAGAAGGGAATGGTTTAGTTAGGAGGGGCATTGCTTTTTATTTTGGTCGGCACAACATCGAAGGCCGAAGGGCCTGTTCTGTGCTGTATTGTTCTATGTTCTATGTTCTATTACCTGATTCCCCATTTCTGTTTCCGCAGTCTCATTCTCTAAATGGCCTGTGTTCATTTTGATGTCTCTTTATATTTAAAGTAGATCATACTGTCTGTTTACTCTCAGAGTTTATCTTTTTTTGGTGCAATCATAGAACTTAGAACATAGAACACTAGAGCACAAACGGGCCCTTCAGCCCACAAGTTGTGCCGATCATATCCATATTTACCAGGCCATAGAACTATCTGTAACTCCCAATCACATTTAATTCCATGTACTCATCCAGAAGTCTTTTAAAAGACCCCAGCAAGTTCGCCTCTACCACCACTGACAGCAGACGATTCCATTCACTCACCACCCTCTGAGTGAAAAACTTACCTCTAACATCTCCTCTGTACTTGCCCCCCTGGAACCTTAAACCTGTGTCCTCTCGTAGCGACCATTTCAGCCCTGGGAAATAGCCTCTGAGAATCCACCCTATCTATTCCTCTCAACATCTTATAGACCTCTATCAGGTCGCCTCTCAACCTTCATCTCTCCAGGGAGAAGAGACCTAGCTCTTTCAACCTATCTTCATAAGGCCTGCCTCCCAATCCAGACAACATCCTTGTAAATCTCCTCTGCACTCTTTCAATAGCTTCCACATCCTTCCTATAGTGAGGCGACCAGAACTACACACAGTACTCCAAGTGGGGTCTGACAAGGGTCTTATAAAGCTGCAGCATTACCTCCCGACTCCTAAACTCAATTCCTCTATTAATGAAGGCCAGTACACCATATGCCTTCTTAACCACATCCTCTACCTTCGAGGCTGATTTAAGAGACCTTTGGACCCAGACCCCAAGGTCCTTCTGATCCTCAACACTGCTAAGAGTCTTACCCTTGATATTATACTCGTTCATCCTATTTGACCTGCCAAAATAGACCACTACACGTTTATTCGGGTTGAAGTCCATCTCCTACTTCTCCGCCCAGTCTTGCATCCTATCTATGTCATGCTGCAACTTCTGACATCTCTCCAAACTATCCACAACATCACCAACCTTGTTGTCATCTGCAAACTTACCAATCCATCCCTCCATTTCCTCATCCAGGTCACTTATGAAAATTATAAACAGCAAGAGTCCCAGAACGGATCTCTGGGGCACTCCACTGGTGACCGAAATCCACGCAGAAAAAGATCCATCCATAACCACTCTATGCCTTCTGCCGGCAAGCCAGTTCTGGATCCACAAGAGTGGATCCCATGCCCTCTCACTTTCTCAAGAAGTCTTGCATGGGGGACGTTATCGGACACCTTGCTAAAATCCATATAAATCACATCTATCGTTCTTCCTTCATCAATGCATTTAGTCACATTTTCAAAAACTCAACCAGGCTCATAAGGTATAGTCTATGACAAAGCCATGCTGACTACTACTGAGCATACTAAGCTTCTCTAAATATTCATAAATCCTGTCCCTCAAGGTCTTCTCCATCAACTTACCAACCACTGAGGTTAGACTCACCGGTTGGTAATTTTCTGGGCTATCCCTATTCCCTTTCTTGAAAAGAGGAACAACATTTGCAATCCTCCAATCCTCTGAAACCTCTCCTGTCTCAATCGATGACGCAAAGATCATTGCCAAAGGCTTTGCAATCTCTTCCCTTGCCTCCTACAGTAACCTGGGGTACATCCCATCCAGTCCCAGTGATTTATCTATCTTGATGCAATTCAAAACTTCCAACACATGCTCTTTCTTAATGTCCACATACTCAATCTTTTCAGTCCCCCACAAGCCTGCAATACAATCACCCAGATCATTTTAAGATCACTTTATAAGACTCTTGTCAGACCCCACTTGGAATATTGTGTGCAGTTCTGGTCGCCTCACTATAGGAAGGATGTGGAAGCTATTGAAAGAGTGCAGAGGAGATTTACAAGGATGTTGCCTGGATTGGGAGGCATGCCTTATGAAGATAGGTTGAGAGAGCTAGGTCTCTTCTCCCTGGAGGGATGAAGGTTGAGAGGCGACCTGATAAAGGTTTATAAGATGTTGAGAGGAATAGATAGAGTGGATTCTCAGAGGCTATTTCCCAGGGCTGAAATGGTCGCTACGAGAGGACACAGATTTAAGGTGCTGGGGGGCAAGTACAGAGGAGATGTTAGAGGTAAGTTTTGCACTCAGAGGGTGGTGAGTGAATGGAATTGGCTGCCGTCAGTGGTGGTAGAGGCAAACTCGCTGCGGTCTTTCAAGAGACTTCTGGATGAATAAATGGGATTTAATGGGATTGGGAGTTCCAGATAGTTCTATGGCCTGGTAGGTACTGATATGATCGACACAACTTGTGGGCCGAAGGGCCTGTTTGTGCTGTAGTGTTCTATGTTCAACGTTCTATTTTCCACCGTGAATACCGAGGTAAAGTATTCATTAAGCACCTCTACTATTTCTTCCAGTTCTGTACAAATTTTCCCACTTTCACATTTTATAGTTCCTATTCTTTCACAACTCATCCTTTTATTCTTCACAAATTTGTAGAATGCCTTAGGGTTCTCCTTAATCTTACTGCCAAGGCCTTCTCATGACCCCTTCTGGGTCTCCTAATTTCCTTCTGAAGTTCCTACCTACAAGCTGTACACTCTTCTAGAACCCTAACATCTCCCGTAGCGGGAGGTAGGCGCGGGGGGCTGCAGGGGAGGAAGCGCGGGAGTATAAATTAGGTGCTCAAGAGTGGGTACACCTTAACTGTTCTCCGGAGCAGAGTTATTTGGAGAGTGGCTGGAGAGAATCCTGACTTGCAATTTCTGTCTTGTACTTTATTTGGTAGAGTGTTTATTTCGGCGCTCCGTAGCGGGAGGTAGGCACGGGGGGCTGCAGGGGAGGAAGCGCGGGAGTATAAAAGGAAGGCCAAGGTAAGACAGCGGGCAGCGTCGGGAGCGGGCAGTGAAGTGAGACGGGAATTAGAGTGAGAACAACAAGGGCTTAAGCTCACTGGGCTTGGGCGAGCGCAGGCTAGGACGCAGTGAGTAACGTGCTTCTTACCTAATCACCTTTAAAGGGGTATATAAAATGCCACGATACTTGGCCAAACGCGTCCACTGTGTACGCTGCCATATGTGGACCTTCTTGGAGGCATCACGTCTCCCGAAGCCCCACATATGCGCAAAATGTTTAGAACGGCAGCGTTTACGAGCAAAGTTGAGACAGCTGGAGCTGCGCTTGGAGGACGTTTGTCTGGTGAGGGAAAATGAGGATACAATGAATAGGGAAGGCAGACCTGCCGGGACCCCAGGATCTAGTAGTAGGGATGGGCTGGGTACAGTTGCAAGGAACAAGAACAAAAATCAAGGCACAAAGGCCATCTCTAAGGAGGATCCCCAGAAAACCAAGGGGGGGGGGGTAAAAGCTGTGATGGAGAGGGCAGGTGAAGGGGAACAGAATGCCACAGAGACCGGCGGGAAAGCAGGAGGTGAGATAGTGGTGGGGGATGGGATGGTTAAAGGGATCGATAGGAGATTCTGTGGGCAAAAGAGAGACTCCAGGATGGTAGTCTGCCTCCCTGGAGCAGGGGTCCAGGATGTATCAGAGAGGGTAGAGGGAAGTTTGAAGGGAAGAGGGTCTAAGGCAAATGTAATAGTTCACATAGGACAAAAAGATGTAGGAAGAAAGCGCAGGGGGGACTTACGTAGACAGTTTAGGGAGTTGGGGCTCAACTGAAAGGTAGGGCCTCCAGGGTGGCGTTCTCTGGGCTGCTGCCTGTGCCCGGGACCGATTGGGTAATAAATGAGACACTCCAACTAAATGCATGGATGAGGGATTGGTGTAGGGCAGAAGGCTTCATATTTATTGATCATTGGGAAGTCTTCAGGAGGGAGGGTCACGTATTCACGAGGGATAGGGAGCAGTTGACTGGGAGGGGAACACATATTTTAGCTGGGAGGTTAGCTGGAGTGTTTCAGAAATGTTTAAACTAATAGGGAGGGAGGGTGGGGAGACAGTGGGAACTGGGAGTGGGATAGAGAGGGATGATAGGGCAACACCAGTAGGTAGAAAGGAATATCCGAGAGCTGAGGGTCTTCAGTGCATGTGTTTTAATGCGAGGAGTGTGACTGGCAAAACAGATGAACTGAAGGCAATAATGTTCACGAGGAGTGTAGACGTGGTGGCGGTGACTGAGACGTGGTTGAAGGAGGGGCAAGACTGGCAATTGAATATTCCAGGGTATAAGTGTTTTAGGTGTGACAGAGTTGGTGTGAAGAGAGGCGGGGAGTGGCTTTATTAGTTAAGGACAACGTCATAGCAGTGCAGAGGGAGAGAGGTATGGATGATTTAGGAATTGAGTCTCTATGGGTGGAGTTGAGGAATAGGAAGGGAGTGGTTACTCTGTTGGGTGTTTACTACAGACCGCCCAACAGCCCGCGGGCTGTGGAAGAAGGGATATGCAGGGACATTTTAGATAAGTGTAGGAAAAATAGGGTGGTAGTGGTGGGAGATTTCAATTTTCCTGGAGTAGATGGGAGTGTGCCCAGGGCTGTAGGAGTGGATGGGGAGGAATTTGTACAGTGTGTTTTGGAAGGGTCCTTGGAGCAGTATGTGGATGGCCCGACTAGAGAGGGGGCTATACTGGATTTGGTTCTAGGGAATGAGCCAGGCCAGGTGGTTGACGTTGAGGTAGGAGAGCAGGTGTCAAATAGTGATCACAACTCTGTCTGCTTTAGGATATTAATGGAAAAGGATGAGACTGGCCCAAAAGGGAGGGTATTTAACTGGGGGAGGGCTAGATACGGCCAGATTAGGCAAGATCTTAAAGATACGGATTGGGATAAGCTTTTTGAGGGCAGGTCGACGAGGTACAAGTGGGAGTCTTTCAAGGGAAAACTAAACTCTCTGCAGGAAAGATATGTGCCGGCAAGGAGGAAGGATGGGAAAGGTAGGATTAGAGAACCTTGGCTTACCAGGGAGATTGAGGACTTGATCAAGAAAAAGAGAGAGGCGTACATTAGATCTAGGCAACTAGGGACTGAGATAGCGCTGGAAGCTTATAGAGAGTGTAGACGGGATCTAAAAAGGGGTATTAGAAAGGCAAAAATGGGCCATGAGGTGGCTCTGGCAGGTAGGATTAAAGAAAATCCAAAGGCATTTTACACCTATGTAAGGAGCAAAAGGATGGTTAGAGGCAAGATTGGACCTCTTAGGGACAGTGGAGGGGATCTATGCTTAGAGCCTGAGGGAATGGGGGAGATCCTGAATGAATACTTTGCGTCGGGATTCACACAGGAGACTGGACAGATCTGTGCCTGATGTTGACAAAGTTGAGGATTGGTTGAGGGAAATAAGGATTACGAGGAAAGAGGTGTTGGGGCTGTTAGGCAGCTTAAAGACATATAAAGCTCCGGGGCCTGATGGCATTTACCCCAGGCTGCTAAGGGAGTTGAGGGAAGACTTGGCTGGGCCTCTGACGCAAATCTTTGTCTCTTCCTTGGACACAGGTGAGGTCCCAGAGGACTGGAGGATAGCAAACGTAGTACCGTTGTTAAAAAAAGGTCAGAGGGATCACCCAGGGAACTATAGGCCGGTGAGCTTGACTTCAGTTATAGGTAAGCTAATGGAGAGGATCCTTAGGGACAGGATGTATGAGCATCTGGAGCGCTGCGATCTGATCAGGGATACGCAGCATGGCTTCGTCAAGGGGAAGTCTTGTCTTACGAATCTGGTGGAATTTTTTGAAGAAGTGACAAAAACAGTTGATGAAGGACAGGCTGTTGATGTCGTCTACATGGATTTCAGTAAGGCGTTTGACAAGGTTCCTAATGGTAGACTGATAGAGAAGGTGAAGGCGCATGGGATACAGGGTCGGGTATGTAGATGGGTCGACAACTGGCTCGGAAGGAGGAGACAGAGGGTAGTAGTGGAAGGCTCTTTTTCCAGCTGGAAGCCTGTCACTAGTGGAGTGCCACAAGGCTCAGTACTAGGTCCTCTTCTATTGTGGTCTACATAAACGACTTGGAAGTAGGGGTAGGTGGTGAGATCAGCAAATTTGCTGATGACACCAAGATGCTTGGATTGGCGGGTACAGAAGAGCAGTGTCAGGCAATACAACAGGACATAGACAGGTTGGTAGACTGGGCAGATAGATGGCAAATGGAATTTAATCCGGATAAATGCGAGGTGATACATTTTGGCCGGAAAAATGTAGAAGAGAGTTATAGGATAAAAGGTAAAACTATACGGAGCATAGAGACGCAGAGAGACTTGAGGGTGCAGGTTCACAAGTCTCTGAAGGTGTCCTCACAGGTGGAGAAGGTGATAAAGAAGGCGTATAGTATGTTAGCTTTCATAGAAAAGGGGTATAGAATACAAGAGTAGGAGTTTGATGTTGCAGTTGTATACAACTTTGGTTAGGCCTCACTTGGAATACTGCGCCCAGTTCTGGTCTCCGTACTATCGGAAGGATGTGGAGTCCTTGGAGAGAGTGCAGAGGAGGTTTACCAGGATGCTGCCTGGTATGGAAGGACTGTCCTATGAGGAACGATTAGATAGACTGGGGTTGTTTTCCCTTGAAAGACGTCGGCTTAGAGGGGATATCATAGAGGTGTATAAGATTATAAGGGGTATAGATAGAGTAAATGGAGGTAAACTTTTTCCACCTTTAGAAATGGATAGGACGAGGGGTCATGGCCATAGGGTGAGGGGGGCTATGTATAGGACGAATATTAGAGGGCAGTTTTTCACACAAAGGGTAGTGGGGGTGTGGAATGCACTGCCGAGTAAGGTGGTGGGAGCAGGCACGCTGGGGCTGTTTAAGGGTCTCTTGGACAGCCACATGAGCGGTATGCAGATAGAGGGATATATTAGGACTGTTTAACTACGGCTTTTTTCCACAGGTAATTCGGTCCATAATTTGAGCACGCGTTCGGCAGGTGGTGCGGGTACAGCTCTTGGATGTTGATTCATGGGTTGCCTGGTACCTCATGTCATATATGAGTGCTTTATGTGGACCACCTGAAGGGCACCATGACAGCTCAGAGACTATCGATGTGGCTGTGCAGACACTTGGAATTGGGCCGGTGTCTGCGGGAGTTTGCGCGTTCTCCCCGTGGTTGCGTGGGTTTTCTACGGGCACTCCGGTTTCCTCCCACAACCCAAAAATTCGCTCTTAGGCTGATTGGGTAACAAATTGTCCCTATGGGGAAAATTTTCCAAATTAGGATTAATATATATATTATTATATAGGAATATTAAAATAGGATAATGTATTTGGTATTACGGTGGCGTGGGCTTGTTGGGCCGAAGGGCCTGTTTCCCGTGCTGTGTTGCTTAATAATTAATAAATCTCCTCGCTCTCTGAACCTTTTGTACTTTTCTTTTTGACTAGGTTCATTAAACTTTCGTGCACCATGGTTCCCGTAACCTACCAAAATCTCCCTGTCTCATCCGAATGTCCAGGTCAGACCAGACCATTGCAGCATATTGCAGACCAGAACACCTCATTCGCTTGACAAAGGCCATAGAGTCGAAAGCTTGCGAGTTTACTATCAAATAAATCAGTTGGATTTAAAACTGATGTTGTCAGACCTCTTACTGTGTTTACCCCAGTCCAACGCCAGCATCTCTACATCATGACTACTATCGACACCGCATGCTGCCGGATCCGAGTGGAGAGGATCTCCAAGAAGATTGCACATATCGACACAGACATCAAGTTTCTACAGAGATGCAAGAAAGCAGACAGGATACCAAAGGGACTACAGATCACGAACCCACTCAGGTCAATCTATAACACAGACTACGCTGAGAGGCTTTGCCGTTGCACCTCTCTCACACTCCTCAATCACCTCATACACCAGCTCTATAGCAAACGTCACACCCTGGAAAGTAAAATGGAATACATATTCTCAACTTGCGCTCAAGACGCAGATCAGATGCAAAACTTTGCCAAACAGATGAGACAAAGAAATTACACCATTTACATGCACAACAAGAACAGGAAACTTGAAAAACTCGGCATCGCCACCAGCAACAACCAAGCCTCCCTTGGCACCACAGTAGAAAACAACACTACCACAGGGAGGTCCATTGTCAACTTGTCGGACTACACACTTCAATCAGAGGAAATCGAAGTTCTCAGCCGAGGGCTCAATTTCTGTCCCACCACTAAAATGGACCCCATCAGTCTCGCAGCGGACACAGAGGAATTCATCAGGCAAATGAGGCTGCGTGAGTTCTTCCACAAACCCCAAGAGGCCAATAGCGAACTCAATGAGACAGCTAATGAACCAGAACAGCCGACAGAGGGATCCGCAGTACAGCAACTGAAGAAGAAGGAATCCAATTGGACTCCTCCGGAAGGCCGCTGCCCTCGACTGGACATGTATGCCCAAGCCATCAGGAGGTGCGTGAACACCAGATTTATCAACCGCACTTACAAGACAGTCCCGAACATCAACCAAGCACAACACAACGCCATCTGTGCTCTCAAGACCAACCGCAACATTGTCATCAAACCAGCAGAAAGAAGGTGCCATCGTCATAGAACATAGAACATAGAACATTACAGCACAGAACAGGCCCTTCGGCCTTCGATGTTGTGCCGACCAAAATAAAAAGCAATGCCCCACCAAACTAAACCATTCCCTTCTCTTCCATGTACTTATCAATTAACCTCTTAAACGCCACCAAACTTGGCGCATCTACAACATCATACTGAACAGAACGGACTACTGTGAAGAAGTGTACCGACAACTAAACAATGTGAAACACTACAGACAATTACCAGCAGATCCGACCAAAGAACACACTCGTCAACTCAACACTCTGATCAAAACTTTTGATCCGGACCTTCAGAACACCCTCCGGACTCTCATTCCACGTACTCCCGACATTGGAGATCTCTACTGCCTCCCAAAGATACACAAGGCAAACGTATCCGGGCATCCCATCGTATCGGGCAATGGGATCCTGTGTGAAAACCTCTCCGGCTATATCGAGGGCATCCTGAAACCCATTGTACAAAGAACCCCCAGCTTTTGTCTTGACACTACGGACTTCCTACAGAAACTCAGCACGCATGAAGCAGTTGAACCAGGGACACTCCTGGTCACAATGGATGTCTCGGCGCTCTATACCAACATCCCCCATGATGATGGTATTGCTGCAACTGCCTCAGTACTCAATGCCAACAACTGCCAGTTTCCAGATGCAATTTTACAACTTATCCGCTTCATCTTGGACCACAATGTCTTCACCTTCAACAACCAGCTTTTCATCCAGACACATGGAACAGCCATGGGAACCAAATTCGCACCTCAATATGCCAACATCTTCATGCACAGGTTCGAACAAGACTTCTTCACCACACGGGACCTTCAACCGAGGCTATACACTAGATACATCGATGACATTTTTTCCTTTGGACTCATGGTGAACAATCATTGAAACAACTGTATGATGATATCAACAAGTTCCATCCCACCATCAGACTCACCATGGACTATTCTCCAGAATCGGTTGCATTCTTGGACACACGCATCTCCATCAAGGATGGTCTCCTCAGCACCTCACTGTACCGCAAGCTGACAGAAACTTCACAATGCTCCACTTCTCCAGCTTCCACCCTAGACACGTTAAAGAGGCCATCCTCTACGGACAAGCCCTCCGTATACACAGAATTTGCTCAGATGAGGAGGATCGTGACAGACACCTCCAGATGCTGAAAGATGCCCTCATGAGAACAGGATATGGCGCTCGACTTATCAATCGACAGTTCCGACGTGCCACAGCGATAAACCGCACTGACCTCCTCAGAAGACGAACACGGGACACGATGGACAGAGTACCCATTGTTGTCCAGTACTTCCCCGGAGCGGAGAAGCTATGACATCTTCTCCGGAGTCTTCAACATATCATTGATGATGATGAACATATTGCTAGGGTCATCCCCACACCCCCACTTCTTGCCTTCAGACAACCGCGCAACCTTAAACAGACCATTGTTTGCAGCAAACTACCCAGCCTTTAGGAGAACAGTGACCACAATACCACACAACCCTGCCACAGCAACCTCTGCAAGACATCCTGGATCATCGACATGGATGACATCATCAAACATGAGGATACCATTCACCAGGTACACGGTACATACTCTTGCAACTCGGCCAACATTGTCTACCTAATACGTTGCAAGAAAGGATGTCCCGAAGCATGGTACATTGGGGAGACCGTGCAGACACTACGACAGCGGATGAATGAACATTGCTCGACAATCATCAGGCAAAACAGTTCCCTTCCTGTTGGCGAACACTTCAGCGGTCACTAACTTGCCTGATCCTATCTCTTTCCAATGCTAGTGTAAAGGAGATAGAGTTATAATCATTATCCCCAAGATGTTCTCCCAATGAGAGATCACTTTGAATCTGAATTTGGATTTGAACACTTTGGATCCAGTGATCATAATGCCATTAGTTTCAACCTGATCATGGTTAAGAATAGATCTGGTCTTGGGTTGAAGTTCTGAACTGGAAAAAGGCTAAATTTGATGAAATGAGAAGGTTTCTGGGAAGTGTGGATTGGCACAGACTGTTCTCTGGTAAGAATGTAAGTAGAAAGTGGGAGGCCTTTAAAGGAGAAATTTTGAGAGTGCAGAGTTTGTATGTTCCTGTCAGGATTAAAGGCAAAGTAAATAGGGATAAGGATCCTTGGTTCTTGAAGGGAGATTGTAACACTGATTGAGAGGAAGAGAGATTTGTATGAAATGTACAGACAGCAAGGAACAAATCAGATGCTCGAGGAGTATAAAAAGTGCAAGAAGCTACTTAAGAGGGAAATCAGGAGGGCTAAAAGAAGACATGAGATTGCTTTGGCAGATAGAGTGAAGGAAAATCCAGAGCTTCTATAGGTATGTAAGGAACAATGGGATAGTGAGGGATAAAATTGGTCATCTTGAAGACCAGAGTGGTAGGCTGTGTATAGAACCAAAAGAGATGGAGGAGATACTAAATGGGTTTTTTACATCCGTTATTACTGAGGAAACGGGCATGGAGTCTACGGAAATTGGGCAAACAGGTAGGGAGGTCATGGAACCTTTCAGATCACAGGGGAGGAGGTGCTGGCTGACTTGAGGCAAATCAGAGTGGATATATCTCCAGGACCAAACAGTATATTCCCATGGACCTTGAGGAAGGCTAATATTGAATTTGCAGGGATCCTGGCAGACATATTTAAAATGTTAGTATTCCCAGGGGAGGTGCCAGATGATTGGAGGATAGCTCATTGTGTTCCATTGTTTAAAAAAGGTTCCAAAAGAAATTCAGGAATTATAGGCCAATAAGTTTGACGTCGGTGGTGGGCAAGTTATTGGAAGGTGTCATAAGGGATAGGATCTACAAATATTTGGATAGACAGGGACTTATTAGGGAGAGTCAACATGACTTTGTGTGTGATAGGTCATGTTTGAGCAATCTATTAGAGTTTTTCGAGGAGATTACCAAGAAAGCGGACTGGGCCAGTCATAGACAGCAGTGGGAAGTTGTGCGTGGAGCCTGAAGAGATTGGTGAGGCACTGAATAAATATTTCTCTTCGGTATTCACGCAGAGTGCTGGAAATGTAGCTATGGAGAGCACTGAGGTACAGGGTTGCAAATTGGGGAGTATTGTAGTAGATAGGGAGGATGTGTTAGAAATTCTCGAGGGTTTGAAGTTGGATAAGTCCCCTGGGCCGGACGGGATTTACCCTAGGATTCTCTGGGAGGCAAGAGAGGAGATTGCAGAGCCTCTGGCTCTGATCTTCAGGTCCTCGTTGGTTACGGGTGTGGTTCCGGAGGACTGGAGGATAGCGAATGTGGTACCATTGTTTAAGAAGGGGAAGAGAGACCTTCCTGGGAATTATAGGCCAGTGAGTCTTACTTCTGTGGTGGGCAAGGTATTGGAGAGAATTATTAGGGATAGGATTTATAGTTATTTAGAGAGAAATGAATTGATTGGGGATAGTCAGCATGGTTTCGTGAAGGGTAGGTCATGCCTTACTAACCTCATTGAGTTTTTTGAGAAAGTGACCAGAGAGGTGGATGGGGGTAAGGCGGTTGATGTAGTATATATGGACTTTAGTAAGGCGTTTGATAAGGTGGCCCATGGAAGACTTCTACAGAAAATGCAGATGTGTGGAATAGAGGGTGATTTAGCTAATTGGATTAGGAATTGGCTGGCAGATAGAAGACAGAGGGTGGTGGTTGATGGGAGATATTCATCGTGGAGTTCGGTGACAAGTGGTGTACCTCAGGGTCTGTTTTGGGGCCCCTGCTGTTTGTAATTTTTATAAATGATCTGGATGAGGGTATTGAGGGATGGATCAGTAAATTTGCAGATGATACTAAAGTTGGTGGTGTGGTAGATAGTGAAGAGGGGTGTTTTAGTTTACATAGTGACTTGGACAAGTTGCAGAGCTGGGCCGAGAGGTGGCAAATGGAGTTTAATGTGGAAAAGTGTGAGGTAATGCACTTTGGCAGGAACAATAAATGTGTAGAGTATAGGGCTAATGGTAGGGCTCTTAATAGTGTTGAGGAACAGAAGGATCTTGGTGTATGTGTCAATAGATCCCTGAAAGTAGGCAGTCAAGTGGATAAAGTTGTTAAGAAGGCATATGGAGTCTTAGCTTTTATTGGTAGGGGGATTGAATTTCGGAGCCGCAACGTCATGTTGCAACTGTACAAAACTCTAGTGCGGCCGCACTTGGAGTATTGTGTGCAGTTCTGGTCCCCACATTATAAGAAAGATGTGGAGGCATTGGAGAGGGTACAGAGGAGGTTTACCAGGATGTTGCCTGGTATGGAGGGCAGGTCCTATGAAGAGAGGTTGAAGGATTTGAGGTTGTTTTCGTTAGAAAGGAGGCGGCTAAGAGGGGATCTTATTGAAACATATAAGATGATTAGAGGTTTAGATAGGGTGGACAGTGATAGCCTTTTTCCTAGGATGGAGAAAGCTAGCACGAGGGAACACAGCTTTAAATTAAGGGGTATGAGTTATAGGACGGATATCAGAGGTAGGTTCTTTACTCAAAGAGTGATTAGGGAGTGGAATGCCCTGCCTGCAGCTGTTGTAGATGCGCCAAGTTTGGTGGCGTTTAAGAGGTTAATTGATAAGTATATGGAAGAGAAGGGAATGGTTTAGTTTGGAGGGGCATTGCTTTTTATTTTGGTCGGCACAACATCGAAGGCCGAAGGGCCTGTTCTGTGCTGTATTGTTCTATGTTCTATGTTCTAAAAGAAGGTGGTGGATATTGTCTACCTGGATTTCAGCAAGATCTTTGACAAGGTCCCTCTTGGGAGGTTAGTTAAGAAGGTTCAGTCGCAGGGATCAGTGTTGGGTCCATTGTTGTTTGTCATCTATATCATAGGAACATAAGAAGTAGGAGCAGGAATAGGCCATCTAGCCCTTCAAGCCTGCCTCACCATTCAATAAGATCATGGCTAATCTGAAGAGGATCATTTCCATTTACTCACCTTCTCCTCATAAACCTTAATTCCCTTATCAATTAGAAATCTATCTACCTATGAGTTAAACATATTCAACAAGGCAGCCTCCACCACTTCAATAGCAGAGATTTCCAGAGATTCACCGCCTTCTGAGAGAAGAAATTCCTTCTCAACTCTGTTCTAAACTGTCCCCCCACCTCACCCCCAGTACAGCCCCCTTATTTTGAGGCTGTGCCCTGTAGTTCTGGTTTCCTTTCTAAGTGGAAAGAATCTCTCTACCTCTACCCTATCTAGCCCCTTCATTATCTTATATATCTCTATAAGATCCCCCCTCAGCCTTCTAAACTCCGAGTACAGGCCCAACCTATTCAATCTCTCCTCATAAGCTAACCCCCTCATCCCCAGAATCAGCCTGGTAAACCTTCTAATAAATGATCTGGATGATAATGTGGTAAATTGGATCAGCAAATTTGCTGATGATACAAAGATTGGAGGTGTAGTGGACAGTGAGGAAGGTTTTCAAAGCTTGCAGAGGGATTTGGACCAACTAGAAAAAATGGGCTGAAAAATGGCAAATGGAATTTAACGCAGACAAGATGTATTGCACTTTGGAAGGACAAAGCAAAGTAGAACATATAGGGTAAATGGTAGGACTCTGAAGGGTGCAGCTGAACAGAGGGATCTGGGAGTACAGATACAGAATTCCCTAAAAGTGATGTCAAAGGTGGATAGGGTCATAAAGAGTGCTTTTAAAACATAGGACATAGAACATTACAGCGCAGAACAGGCCATTCGGCCTTTGATGTTGCGCAGACCAATTAAAAAACAGCAATGACCCTCTAAACTAAACCATTCCCTTTTCATCCATAAACTTATCTACTGACCTCTTAAACGCCACCAAACTTGGCGCATCTACAACTGCAGCAGGCAGGGCATTCCATACCCTTACCACCCTCTGGGTAAAGAACCTACCTCTGACATCCGTCCTACAACCACCACCCCTTAATTTAAAGCTATGTCCCCTCGTGCTAGCTTTCTCCATCCTAGGAAAAAGGCTATCACTGTCCACCCTATCTAAACCTCTAATCATCTTATATGTTTCAATAAGGCCTCCTCTTAGCCGCCTTCTTTCTAACGAAAACAACCTCAAATCCCTCAGCCTCTCTTCATAAGACCTGCCCTCCATACCAGGCAACATCCTGGTAAATCTCCTCTGTACCCTCTCCAATGCCTCCACATCTTTCTTATAATGCGGGGACCAGAACTGTAAACAATACTCCAAGTGCGGCCGCACTAGAGTTTTGTACAGTTGCAACATGACGTTGCGGCTCCGAAATTCAATCCCCCTACCAATAAAAGCCAGGACTCTGTATGCCTTCTTAACAACCTTATCGACTTGATTGCCAACTTTCAGGGATCTATGAACTTCAGGGGATTGAATTAGGAGCCGCAGCATCATGTTGCAACTGTACAAAACTCTAGTGCGGCCGCACTGAGATACTGTGTGCAGTTCTGGTCGCCACATTATAAGAAAGATGTGGAGGCATTGGAGAGGGTACAGAGAGGTTTACCAGATGTTGCCTGGTATGGAGGGCAGTCCTATGAAGAGAGGTTGAAGGATTTGAGGTTGTTTTCGTTAGAAAGGAGGCGGCTAAGAGGGGATCTTATTGAAGCATATAAGATGATTAGAGGTTTAGATAGGGTGGACAGTGATAGCCTTTTTCCTAGGATGGAGAAAGCTAGCACGAGGGGACACAGCTTTAAATTAAGGGGTATGAGTTATAGGACGGATATCAGAGGTAGGTTCTTTACTCAAAGAGTGATTAGGGAGTGGAATGCCCTGCCTGCAGCTGTTGTAGATGCGCCAAGTTTGGTGGCGTTTAAGAGGTTAATTGATAAGTATATGGAAGAGAAGGGAATGGTTTAGTTTGGAGGGGCATTGCTTTTTATTTTGGTCGGCACAACATCGAAGGCCGAAGGGCCTGTTCTGTGCTGTATTGTTCTATGTTCTATGTTCTATGCACATATATATATACACCAAGATCCCTTTGTTCATCAACACTATTAAGAGTCCTACCATTAGCCCTATAATCTACACGTGTTATTCCTGCCAAAGTGAATTACCTCACACTTTTCCACATTAAACTCCATTTGCCACCTCTCAGCCCAGCTCTGCAACTTGTCCAAGTCTCTCTGCAAACTATACATTGGTCTTTATAAATCAAAGTATCGAGTATGAAAGTGTTATGGTAAGGTTGTTTAAGGCATTGCTGAGGCCGAATTTAGAGTATTGTGTACAGTTTTGGTCACCTAGTTACAGGAAGGATGTAAATAAGGTTGAAAGAGTGCAGAGAAGGTTCATGAAAAGTGTGAGGTGATTCACTTTGGTAAGAGTAATATGTGTGCAGAATATAGGGCTAATGGTAGGACTCTTAGTAGTGTAAATGAGCAGAGAGATCTCGGTGTACAGGTGCATAGATCCCTGAAAGTTGGTACTCAAGTTGATAAGGTTGTTAAGAAGGCATATAGTGTGTTATCATTTATTGGTAGAGGGATTGAATTTCGGAGCTGAGATGTTATGTTGCAACTGTACAAAACTCTGGTGCAGCCGCACTTGGAGTATTGTGTACAGTTTTGGTCGCCACATTATAAGAAAGATGTGGAGGCATTAGAAAGGGTGCAGGGGAGGTTTACCAGGATGTTGCCTGGTATGATGGGTAGGTCTTATGAGGGAAGGCTAAGGGACTTGAGGTTATTTTCATTAGAGAGAAGAAGGCTAAGAGGTGACTTAATTGAGACATATAAGATGATCAGAGGATTAGATAGGGTGGATAGTGACAGCCTTTTTCCTCGAATGGAGATGGATAACATGAGGGGACATAGCTTTAAATTAAGGGGTGGTAGTTATAGGACAGATGCTAGAGGTGGGTTCTTTACTCAGAGGGTAGTAAGGGCGTGGAATGCCCTGCCTGCAGCAGTTGTGGACTTGCCAAGTTTAAGGGCGTTCAAATGGGCAGTGGGTAGGCATATGGATAGCATTGGAATAGTTTAGGATAGAGGGTCATAAAATTGGCAACATCGAGGGCCTGTACTGCGCTGTAATGTTCTATGTTCTAAAAGGCTGTTGCCGGGACTTGAGAAACTGAGTTACAGAGAGAGATTGAATAGGTTAGGACTTTATTCCCTGGAGCATAGAAGAATGAGGGGAGATTTAATCGAGGTGTATAAGATTTTGATGGGTATTGATGGAGTGAATGCAAGCAGGCTTTTTCCACTGAGGCTAGGGGAGAAAAAAAATCAGAGGGCCTGGGTTATGGGTGAAAGGAGAAAAGTTTAAAGGGAATATTAAGGGGTCTCCTTCGCGCAGAAAGTGTGGGAGTGTGGAATGAGCTGCTGGATAAAATGGTGAATGCGGGGTCCCTTTTAATGTTTAAGAAAAACTTGGATGGGTTCATGGATGAGAGGGGTGTGGAGGGATATGGTCCAAATGCAGGTCAGTGGGACCAGGGAAAAAATGGTTCAGCACAGACAAGAAGGGCCAAAAGGCCTGTTTCTGAGCTGTAATTTTTTATGGTTTGCTAATTCTTAAATTCCAGAAAAGTCCTAGAGGATTGGAAAACTGTCAATGTAACACCCCAACCAAAAACAAAGGGAGACAAAAAAAGCAGCTATTTATAGGGCAGCTGGCTTAACACCTAACAGTAGGAAAATATTGGAGTCCATTTTAAAAGATATAGTAGCAAAGCATTTAGAAATACAGAATAGAATCAGCAGGGCTTTATGAAGGAAAATCATGCCTGACAAAATTGTTACAATTATTTGAGGTGATAATGGGCAGGATAGAAGAAGGGGAGCCATTAGATATAATATACTTGGATTCCCAAATTGTTTGCTAAAATACCCCACAAGAGATAATAAGATGAGAGGCCGTGATGTAAGGAATAGTATATCATCATGGATAGAGAATTGGCTAACTGATAGAAAACAGAGAGTTGGGCTGAGAAGAGCAATCTCAGGGTGATAATCTCAGGTTCTGCAGGACCAATACTGAAACCACAATTACTTATAACACATCTCGGACGAGGGAAGTGAATGTACAATTGCCAAGTTTGTAGATGATACAAAAATAGTTGGAAAGTCTACATAACAACACAGACAGGTTGAGAGAGCAGACAAAAATTGAATATTATTTAAATGGAGAAAGACTGCAGAAAGCTGCAGAACAGAGGGCTATGGGGGTCCTGTTCAGAAATCACAAAAAGCTAGTCCGCGAGTTCAGCAGGTAATAGAAAAGGCAAATAGAATATTGGACTTTATTTCAAAGGGAATAGAGTTTTAAAATGGAGAAGACTCACTAAAGCTATACAAGGCACTAGTGTTGCTGCTTCAATAAGATGAAAGGTAGGGGATTTTAGTTCAGTCGGGCACAATGTTCAGTGCAGGCTTGGAGGGCCAAAGGGTCTGTTCCCGTGCTATAATTGCTCTTAAATACATTAATAAACACGTTGATAGGCTATTGAATATGTCAAATTGAAGAATTCTCATTATACTGTAATATTTCATTTAATAAAGAAGTCACTATGCAAAATGGTTACAGTTGCTGACCTTTTATAATTAGTATATCACACTGAGCATACTTCCAAACAAAAGTACTGAGCGTTGAGTTAACTGGCAGCTAAGTGAAACTTGTAGAGTCTTCAAACTTTGTATTAAATCTTTTGAAGAAATGAACATTATCTTTGGGACGGCACGGTGGTTAGCACCAGCTTCAAGGACCGGGATTTGATTCCCGGCTTGGGTCGCTGTCTGTGTAGAATTTGCACATTCTCCGCGTGTCTGCGTGAGTTTCCTCTGGGTGCCCCGGTTTCCTCCACAGTCCAAAGATGTGCAGGTTAAGTTGACTGGCTGTGCTAAATTGCCCCTTAGTGTCCTGAGATGTGGAGGTTGGAGGGATTAGCGGATAAATATGTGGGGATGTGGGGGTACGGCCTAGGTGGGATTGTGGCCAGTGCAGACTTGATGGACCAAGTGGCCTCTTTCTGCACAGTAGGGATTCTATGAATAAAATCTCTCACGGATAGGAGATGTGCAGGGCATGTAACTCTTTGTAAAAATAGCAACAAGCACACACATGATTGGCTTGGGAATTATTCCCAGTAATTCTAACCCTCTCATGTTTATTTCTCACCAATATTGAGGCTCAGCCCAGCCATCAGCTGCTTCACTAATGATCCTCCCTTCATCATAAGATTGGAAGTAAAGATGTTTGCTGATGATTGCACAATGTTCAGCACCATTTGTAACTCCTCAGATACTGAAGCAATCCATATCCAAATGCAGCAAAATCTGGACAATATCCAGACTTAGCCCGACAAGTGGCAAGTAACAATTATAACACATAAGTGCCAGACAATGATCATCTCCAACAAAAGAAGACCTAACCATTGCCCCTTAACATTCAATGACACAGCTAGTATTGAATTCCCCACTAACAATGTCTTGTGGATTACCATTTTCCAGAAAATGAACTGGATTGGCCATATAAATACTATGGCTGCAGGAGCAGATGAGAAACTTGAAATATTGTGTGAATAACTCACCTTCTGACTCCCAAAACCTGAACAATATATATAAGGTTCAATCAGGAATGTGATGGAATATTCTCCATTGGCCTGGATGAGTGCAGCTCAAGTAACTCAAGAAGCTCAACACCATCCAGCACAAAGCAACCCACTTGACTAGCACCCTTTCTATGAACATTCAATCCCTCTATCAATAAGGAACAGTGGCAGCAGTGTGTATCATCTACAAGCTGCACTGCAAGAACTCACCAAAGTTCCTTCGGCAGCACCTTCCAAACCAACAATCTCCATTATCTTAGGACAAGAGCAGCAGATACCTGGGAGTACCCCCACCTGGAGGTTGCCCTCCAAACCTGATGTGGAAATATATCGTCATTCTTTCACTGTCACTGGGTCAAAATCCCGGAATTCTGTGGGTGCACCTACACCACATGAACTGCAGCAGTTCAAAAAGTCAGCTCACAACCACCTTCTCAAGAGGAAATCAGGCATGGGCAACAAATACTCATTCAGCCAGCAATATCTACAGCCTGTGAATGAATTTTAAAAATGGTCTATTATATTTTTCTTTCCCCCTCTATCTCATAAATGTTAAAATGAGGATCTCTCTCAGACATGTCAGCAAATATCTTTCAAAGCAATTATCTGTCTGTGAGACACAAGGAAGATTCTGAGTTGGCTTCATAATTCAGCTGGATCTGTTTTTGAAAATTGAAGGAACATTAATATGAACCATGTCTCTCTTCCCTCCTTCAGCTTAATTTACTTTCTGAAGCTTGCTGAATATATAACAAGAATTACAACAAATATTACAACAAATTCAGAGGACATTCGGATTGAGGTGGCTACTCAGCCTAGATGAATCTATGCTGGCTCTTTGGTGTAATACAGTAGGTCCCATCCCCAGATGATCTTCTGGTTCTGAAAGCTTTATCCATCCAATTCCTTTTCAAATCATTCATCATCTCTGCTTCTACCACCCTCAGACTAGCGTGTTCAATATCATTCACTGTGTAAAAAGCTCCTCCTCACATTCTCCTCATATCTCTTACCCAAAACCATTATATTTCTTACTCCCTGTCCTCCCAATCGGAAAATTTTCTTTCTCTCTGATCTAAACCTGTCATAATCTAGTCTATCTCGATCCAATTTCCTCTCACTCTCTTTCACTCCAAGGAGAACTTTGTAATTACAATTGCCCCATCCCTGGAATCATTCTGGTAAATCCCCTCCGCACTCTCAAGAATCTTCATATCCTTCCTAAAGTGTGGTGACTAGAACTGGATACAGTACTCTAGTTGTAGCTTCCTCAGAGCAAAACTTCCCTGCTCTCTTCTCTATTTATGAAGCCCAGATTCCATTTACTTGGTTAAACATTTCCCTAGTATGGCTTGTGATTTCCAAAGACTAACGTACATGAACCCCCAGATCTTCTGATGAAGGGTCACCCAGACTCAAAATGTTGGTTCTATTCTCTCTTGAGAGACACTGCCAGACTTGCTGAGATTTTCAAGCATTTTTTGCTTCAGATTCCAGCATCCGCAGTAAATTGCTTTTCCCTCAGATCTGCTGTTCTTGCAGTTTACAGAACTGAGCAGTCAAAATTGTTTATTTCCTATCCCTTCAGCAGAGTCTCACATGGTATCACACAATTTTGGCTGCTTCTTGTTTAGCCATTCTATCAGTTTATACATGGAGTAAAGTTCATCCTCACTGTCTGCCACACCTCCAAGTTTAGTGTTATCAATAAATGTTGAAATTTTGCTCTGTGCATTCTGATAGCCAAGCTATTTATTTAGATTTAAGGAACAGTGATGCTTTGCTCATTCTCACTTGTAAGGATTTCCTGTGTTATCTGTAAAGTATCCATAAATTTTACCTCACAAAACCTTTGGCGATTTATCCATATACTGTTCAGAATTATACAGACGAGAAAGTTCCAGTCATCATAGACCTCCCTCCAGGATAGAAGGAGGCCATTCGGCCCATCGAGTCTGCACCACCACAGTCTCACCCAGGCCCTATTCTCATAAACCCCACATATTTACCCTCCTAATCCCCTGACACAAAGATCAATTTAGCACGACCAATCAATCTAACCTGCATATCTTTGGAGTGTGGCAGGAACTCAGACCATCTGGAGGAAACCCATGCAGACATGGGGAGAACATGCTGACTCTCCACCCAAACTGGGAATTGACCCCAGGACTCTGGCACTGTAGGCAATGGTACCAACCACTGTACCACCATGACATCCCTCCAAAAAATTCAAGTACCTCATGGAAAATTTGTTCAGTATAATGAATGGAAATGGTGATCTGCAGGAGTATTCAGACTGGGCAGTCAGAACTTATTGTGAGTGGTTTGAAAACATTATGCTTTGTGATGCTTTAATGAAGTCATGCCTAACTACAACATTTAATAGTGAGATTTATAGTAACATTTAATAGTTAGATAGTGAAGAGGGGTGTTATAGTTTACAGAGTGACTTGGACAAGTTGCAGAGCTGGGCCGAGAGGTGGCAAATGGAGTTTAATGTGGAAAAGTGTGAGGTAATGCACTTTGGCAGGAACAATAAATGTGTGGAGTATAGGGCTAATGGTAGGGCTCTTAATAGTGTTGAGGAACAGAAGGATCTTGGTGTATGTGTCAATAGATCCCTGAAAGTAGGCAGTCAAGTGGATAAAGTTGTTAAGAAGGCATATGGAGTCTTAGCTTTTATTGGTAGGGGGATTGAATTTAGGAGCCGCAGCATCATGTTGCAGCTGTACAAAACTCTAGTGCGGCCGCACTTGGAGTATTGTGTGCAGTTCTGTCCCCACATTATAAGAAAGATGTGGAGGCATTGGAGAGGGTACAGAGGAGGTTTACCAGGATGTTGCCTGGTATGGAGGGCAGGTCTTATGAAGAGAGGCTGAGGGATTTGAGGTTGTTTTCGTAGAAAGGAGGCGGCTAAGAGGGGACCTTATCGAAACATATAAGATTATTAGAGGTTTAGATAGGGTGGACAGTGATAGCCTTTTTCCTAGGATGGAGAAAGCTAGCACGAGGGGACACAGCTTTAAATTAAGGGGTATGAGTTATAGACGGATATCAGAGGTAGGTTCTTTACTCAAAGAGTGATTAGGGAGTGGAATGCCCTGCCTGCAGCTGTTGTAGATGCGCCAAGTTTGGTGGCGTTTAAGAGGTTAATTGATAAGTATATGGAAGAGAAGGGAATGGTTTAGTTTGGGGGGCATTGCTTTTTATTTTGGTCGGCACAACATCGAAGGCCGAAGGGCCTGTTCTGTGCTGTAATGTTCTATGTTCTATGTTCTGTGTTCTAACAAGGATTCAATGGGCAACTTAAATTGTGTTATTATGAAATATCTGTTTTTAATATTGCGTCATAGAATTCCTGCAGTGCAGGAGGCCATTTGGCCCATCAAGTCTGCACTGACTCTCTGATATAGCATTTTACCTTATTCCCATAACCTCAATTATTTACCCACTGATCTCCCTAATCTACACTTCCTGTAACACTAAGGGGCAATTTACCATGGCCAATCCACCTCACCTGCACACAAACCCAGTGTGAGAAATTTTAATGTTATAATTTTTATTTAAACGTTCAGCTTGAACAAGAGAGAGGAATCATCGAATGTGAGGAGTGGAACAGAAAAGGATAAGTTCAAGAGAAATGTTTGATACTGTCTTAGGTATTTTTTGCCTACTCAATTTGCATTTCTGGTGCTTTGATCTTCTTCCTAGCAACACAGCTATTTATAGCAGAGGCAGAACGCGAGTTCATTAGAGCAGTGACGATCTTGCTGTTTGGAGAAGCTGAATGAATCATTGCTGGTTTATTGAATACAATGTGAAATGGTGTAAATCTGCAGGTGGCTGATTAGTTCAAGTACAATCCTCGAATGTCACTGTCATCAGCTGCCAGATAACAAATGTCACCAATTGACTGACTTCAGCAACAGAAAAACTCACCAAATGCTATAAAATTAACAGTTTTAAATTAGATCTTTCCACCCCTTCACATTTTGGAGCTGATGGAGATTTTGCATCGCTTGATAATTAAAAGCTAAAGATCGCTTTAATCAGACATTTTATTTGTGTTTCTCAGTGACGTTATAATTGAAATTCAATGCATTCATCTTAGATTTATTGACCCAGCAAATAGTCAACAATAAACTCAGTTATTCAATGGCCAGAAAAAATTATAAGCTAGCACATCTGGTGAACATCTGATGCTCAAATCGCCTTAGTTAGATTGCACAACAGTTCAACCAAGACAAGCAATTAAAATATCCACTAACACATCGTAGGAAAAGCATGCAATCATCTATCTCTAAAGTTTCATAAACTTGACTTCAGCCTTTCTGTGGAATTGGGAGACTACAGCAAGCCTTAGCTTTCCATTACATGTCTTACTGGCAAAAATATTGCATTCAATGCTCTTAGCCACAAAGAGACAGGAAGATTATTCACAAGTGAAATTAGATTTAATTGACAAGCTGTTTCCCACTGAAAAGTTCAGAACTTCATGTTTACCACAGTACCAACATTGCCTAAACAAGGAGTGATTAAATGTGAAAGTAACTGGGGCAGTGTGCCAGTAGAACAAATTCACTGGAGCAATCCGTCACATCACTGACGCAATGTCAAAACATGAAACAATTCACTGGCACTAAAAGATACATTTGCAATAAATTTACTCAGAGTCATTTACAGGACAATTGACCGCAGGAGCTGCATATTATTGTGACTTTAGCAATTAACCTAACCCACACATCTTTGGACTGTGGGACGAAACCAGAGCACCTGGAGAAAACCCACGCAGGCCCAGGAAGAATGAACAAATTCCACATAGACAGTGACCCAATCAGGGAATTGAATCCAGGTTCCTGGACTGTGAAGCAACAGTGCTAACCACGGTGTTACCGTGCCGCCAATCCACCTAACCCGCACATCTTTGGATACTGAGGGGCAATTTGCCCTGGCCAATCCACCTAATCAGTACACCTTGGGATACTAAAGGACAATTTAGCATGGCCAATCCACTCAAATTGCACATCTTTGGACTGTAAGGGGCAATTTAGCATGGCCACTCCACCTAATCGGCACATCTTTGAACACTAAGGGGCAACCCAGTATGGTCAATCCACCCAACCTGCACATCCCCAGACGCTAAGGTACAATTTAGCATGGCCAATCCACCTAATCGGTGCATCTTTGGTCACCAAGGAGCAACACAGCATGGCCAGTCCACCCAACAAGCACATCTTTCAGACTGTGGAGGGACACCAGAGCACCTGGGGGAAACCCAGGCAGGAATCTGGGGAAGAGAAGCAGGCTTTTGCAGGACTCTTCTACCCTGGAAAGAGGATCCAGGATGCACCTTTCCTGCCTTTCCTCTCTTCCCTGTGTACCAGCTGGGCTTTCCCTCATCCCTGACCTCCCCCTACTGATTTCAAAATTAGCCATTTTAGGATCTCAATTGGAGCAAGGATGGATGGGGCACTCTGGGCCTCACCCACTACCCATGAAATTTCTGACAGCTTCGGAAGGGAGGGTAGGTGGTATCGTGGCCACCCAGTGAATTTGCACCCCCCACCTCCCCTATCCACCCTCCATCCTACTTGGGCGGGATAGGGGAAGACGAGAGTAAAATTCAGTCCAATACGGCTGACTTTCTCTCCTCACATGGTGGGTGATACTGAGACTTTGAAAAGGGTGTTATTCAGGATTCTAAATTGAGAGAAAGATGGACTTAGGGCTGATCTGATTGAGGATTACAAAATAAAGAAAAGAATCAGTTACATTCCAGCCAACTGTTTGTTTCAACTTAACAGGGTCGGGAAGAGTTGTGGTCCCAATTTTAACAGGGTCGGGAAGAGTTGTGGTCCCAATTTTAACAAAGATCAGATCTAAGTAAGATTTCAGAAGCTGGTTTGTTTTCATAGTATCGCTGCTATACAAAAGGAGACCATTTGGGTGGGAGATTGTATCTTGTTTATCAGAACATGTATGCTCAAAGATATTGTGGGACATGGTGGAGAGACCAGAGTCTATCAATTGTAAGTGCAGCATGTATTATCCTGCTGCACAATACATGGTCATTCTCACTGATCCACAGAAGTTCAAACTAACAGTAATGAGGAAACACTTTGAGAAAATTCCTCCCCATGTGATAAAGCATTTCCTTCCCAGGTAGAGCACTGATTGGATTGCAGAAGCTAAATGATAGCTGTTTGTGTTTCTATTTTAAGCACACCCACATGTGAGAACTCATTACTACCATCTACTAGTGAAATAAATGTTTCTACATCAACTACAGACATCAGGTGATGTGTAGGAAAATCTCATATAAAATTGGAAGGATTCCTCTAAACTTTCAACCAATGCTGCACAAATCCTATCAATAATGGCACGTGAGATGAAAGTTTTCTTTTCATGTCTAGATAGCTCAAATCTCAACTTCTGACCTGATTGTGAGTCAAGTCTTCCTTGAGCAAGCTGTGTCCTAGACACCAGAGCAACCCATGCCTGCTCACTTGTACTGTGTGATTTATCAAATTTAGACCTGTCAATCTCAAAGACTACTCAGCCAGTCCACTGAATATCCTCCAGGAAGCCATAAAGTGATAACTCTGGAATGATTATCTCTATGACCTCTGAAAAGACCTTCAAAGAAAGAGAATTTCCCTCCCTGTCCTCATCTCTTCCAATATGATTTCCAGGCAAACCTGAGAGAATGGGTGCAGTGACGTATTGCTGAAATATTCCATTCTCTGACCGTGTTACAGACTGTTCTTACTGCTGTGAATGAATCATAGAGGTTTACAGCATGGAAACAGGCCCTTTGGCTCGACTTATCCATGCCACCTCTTTTTTTAAACCTCATAGCTAGTTCCAATTGTCCGCATTTGGCCCATATCCCTCTATATCCATCTTACCCACATAACTTTCTAAATGCTTTTTAAAAGGCAAAATTGTACCCTCCACTACTACTATCTCTGGTAGCTTGTTCCAGACACTCACCATCCTCTGTGTAAAAAAACTGACCAATGAAACCAAGCATTTCAAATGCCTTCTTCACACTCTGTCCAGCTGTGACTCTACTTCCAAGGAGCTATGAACCTGTACCCCTAGATTTTTTTATTCTATAACTCTCCCCAGCGCCTTATCTTTAACTGAATAAGTCCTGTTCTGGTTCTATCTACCAAAATACATCACCTTACATATATCTAAATTAAACTCCATTTGCCATTCCCCAGCCCACTGGCACAATTGATCAAGATTCCATTGCAATCCTAAATAACTTTCTTCACTATCCACTGTGTTACCAATCTTAGTCACATGCAAACTTACAGCCATGCCTCCTATATTCTCACCTGACAAAATAACAATGGGCCCAGCACCGATCCCTGAGGAGCATCACTGGTCACAAGCCTCCAATTTGAAAAACAACCCTCTACAATCATCCTCTGGCTTTTGTCATCAAGCAAGTTTTGTATCCATTTAGATACCTCACCGTGGACCCTGTGAGATCCAATGTTGTACAATAACATACCATGTGGTACTTGTCAAAGCATTCGACTTGTCAGAAGGATATAGACCATCCATCAAAGGTCTGGGGGCAAAGTGGAAAACTGGCCATTTGCTGCATGATCATATTCCTTAAATTGATGGCATTGAAAAAAATTTGGACTTACTCTTTTGTCATCATCCCAAACGCCAGTCCATAGTAAGACTCGCTCACCCTGGACACTAGTCCAAACTCATTCTAATAAAATCCACAGTTACATTCTCATCTTTGTTATAATTTAAACAGAATCAATTCTCACAATCATCTCCAGTGTGACAAGTCAGACTTTTGATAAAAAGGAAGTGGGAATTTCCTGACAGAAACTGTGAGTGAAATTTCACTTGAAATTCTGTGCATTTACTCGATGCCAATATCTGATTCCCAAAGATGTCAGCAACATTGGAAGAAAAATATTCAAAGGCATTTCCAAGACAGATTGTGTGATGTGCTGAATAGAACGATTCTAGAATGTTATTTTGGGTAATTATTGAGGTTTTGTCAATAGAGGGCAGTCTTAGCAGATTTTCAAACTCACTATACTGTCAACAGCAAATGTTGCAATGAGTAGAATTGTTTTCAATATAACACGTTTAAAACTGAGATGGTTAAAAAAGGAAGAAAGAATCTCAGTGGCTGAGATTTTAAGAATTCCACAGTGGATGCAGACATCTGAAATATTATTTACAATAGTAACTAGCAGCGTGGTTTCCTGATAATGCAACCTTCAAACAGAACCATGTTATATCCACTCAACCATGTCAAACCAACAGGGCATTCAAATTGTTTTAGCTGCTGGTGCTTCTATAATGTAAACTTCTGCTCATTTATTTCTCATTTCCCGTTTACATTCCTTTACGCTGTTGCCAATTTTTCAATAAATGATTGTTTAAACATCCGAATAAATTTTGTTTACTGGAATGAAAGCAATTTTATTACATTTCTGAACGAATCTCACAATCTTCATTGTATCTTCATTCCGGGGCATGATTTACCATGAGAGAATTGAATAATAAGGTTCAATCAAAGTTTCTCAATTTTACCTAAATAGGTTAAATTTCCAGTGGGGAATATTGGAATTCTGCATAATCTGCCTGTCTGAATGGCCATAAAAAGTCTGCTGATAGAAAGGAACGATATTCCAGATAATGTCACAAGTGGGGATTTCCAAACAGACACAGCTCATTGCACGAATCTGCTTGTCCTATTTATTCAATTCACCGAGTGTCTGACTCACAGAAAGTCTGGTGGTTAGACTCACAGTGTGCTTAGAGAAGCAGGAGAGAGTGCGATTAGCCACAGTATCTCTTGGAGGTTGGAAAAATCAGGTATGTTTCTGAAAAGCTCTTTAATATAGTTCCACAGGCAACAGGTGAAAGAAAATGTGATCAGATGGGATGGTAGATTTGACAAGCTTGCATGATATTCCTGAGAAATGTTGACAAGCCTGTGCTTATTTACATTCCATTCCTTCAAAATGAGTGAAATGTGTACAGGCTTGTGTGGAAGCTATGATTGTGCAACTTTGCTCTAAGATTGGCAGCATTCCAGTTGTGTGTGCCTGCCAACACCTGTGAACACAATTAAAATTTCAAGAGTATGGGAGAAATTGCAAACTGGCCTTTAGTCTCTGGGCCTTTCTCTGGGAGGCAAGAGAGGAGATTGCAGAGCCTCTGGCTCTGATCTTCAGGTCCTCGTTGGTTACGGGTGTGGTTCCGGAGGACTGGAGGATGGCGAATGTGGTCCCATTGTTTAATAAGGGGAAGAGAGACCTTCCTGGGAATTATAGGCCAGTGAGTCTTACTTCTGTGGTGGGCAAGGTATTGGAGAGAATTATTAGGGATAGGATTTATAGTTATTTGGAGAGATATGAATTGATTGGGGATAGTCAGCATGGTTTCGTGAAGGGTAGGTCATGCCTTACTAACCTCATGGAGTTTTTTGAGAAAGTGACCAAAGAGGTGGATGGGGGTAAGGCGGTTGATGTAGTATATATGGACTTTAGTAAGGCGTTTGATAAGGTGGCCCATGGAAGACTTCTACAGAAAATGCGGATGTGTGGAATAGAGGGTGATTTAGCTAATGGGATTAGGAATTGGCTGGCAGATAGAAGACAGAGGGTGGTGGTTGATGGGAGATATTCATCGTGGAGTTCGGTGACGAGTGGTGAGCCTCAGGGGTCTGTTTTGGGGCCCCTGCTGTTTGTAATTTTTATAAATGATCTGGATGAGGGTATTGAGGGATGGATCAGTAAATTTGCAGATGACACTAAAGTTGGTGGGGTGGTAGATAGTGAAGAGGGGTGTTATAGTTTACAGAGTGACTTGGACAAGTTGCAGAGCTGGGCCGAGAGGTGGCAAATGGAGTTAATGTGGAAAAGTGTGAGGTAATGCACTTTGGCAGGAACAATAAATGTGTAGAGTATAGGGCTAATTGTAGGGCTCTTAATAGTGTTGAGGAACAGAAGGATCTTGGTGTATGTGTCAATAGATCCCTGAAAGTAGGCAGTCAAGTGGATAAAGTTGTTAAGAAGGCATATGGAGTCTTAGCTTTAATTGGTAGGGGGATTGAATTTAGGAGCCGCAGCATCATGTTGCAACTGTACAAAACTCTAGTGGGGCCGCACTTGGAGTATTGTGTGCAGTTCTGGTCCCCACATTATAAGAAAGATGTGGAGGCATTGGAGAGGGTACAGAGGAGGTTACCAGGATGTTGCCTGGTATGGAGGGCAGGTCCTATGAAGAGAGGTTGAAGGATTTGAGGTTGTTTTCGTTAGAAAGGAGGCGGCTAAGAGGGGATCTTATTGAAGCATATAAGATGATTAGAGGTTTAGATAGGGTGGACATTGATAGCCTTTTTCCTAGGATGGAGAAAGCTAGCACGAGGGGACACAGCTTAAAATTAAGGGGTATGAGTTATAGGACGGATATCAGAGGTAGGTTCTTTACTCAAAGAGTGATTAGGGAGTGGAATGCCCTGCCTGCAGCTGTTGTAGATGCGCCAAGTTTGGTGGCGTTTAAGAGGTTAGTTGATAAGTATATGGATGAGAAGGGAATGGTGTAGTTAGGAGGGGCATTGCTTGTTATTTTGGTCGGCACAACATCGAGGGCCGAAGGGCCTGTTCTGTGCTGTATTGTTCTATGTTCTATGTTCTATGTTCTAGTCAGATTTGGAGTTCGAGAGGCAGAAAACAGATCTCACTGTATCAGAACCCTGGAACGCTGAAAATTACACTGACTGGATTTTTATGTTTCTAATTCAGGAAAAGTTTTCGAGAGGTCAGATTTGAAAAAGTCGACACCCAATGCATCACCAAACATGTGATTTCAGAACAAGGAGCTACATATGAAGGCCAACATATAAGAATGGCCAATGAACTGGTGACAACTTAACTGATGATTCTGCTACTAAGCTAGGATTTATATTCACAGTAATCAGCTTTGAGGATAAAATGAAACAATATTCCAGAGTGGAAATCCATTCACACTCCTGATGCAAAGTTAATCATAAATCAAATCTGACTAATTTTTTTAAAGGAACTGAAATTGTGACCATGAGAAACAGAAGTGCCAATATTACCCAGCTGCTGATAGGAGAGTTCACCTCATATTCCTCCTCAATTCAACTAGCACCACCTCTATCTCCAGATCCTGGCTGTGTCTCTGGTAACCTAGAGCTTGAATCATATTCAGAACATATCCTAGATCTGTGTTGAATCTTGGAACATTTTCTAATTCAGAATCTGCTTCACTCTGTGACAAATGTAACTTAAGGGGAGCTGGTGGTATAGTGGTATTGTCTAATAAAGCCAGGGTAGTGTTCCAAAGACCCACATTCAAATCCTGACACTGCTGGTGAAATTTCAATCAAATAAAAGGAATAAGTGGAGGCTACGGATAGATTGACAAATATGTCGTAGACAATAAGTCAAAGTGAATGGGAATGGCAATGATCATGGTTAAGAAGGATGCCAATAGCAGCCATTAAGAGGTCGGAATATATAAATAGCAGAACAAAGGTGAGCAGTGTAACAAAGGACAACCTGAGACAGGTAACAGGCTTGAGTGGGTGGGGAGGAGGGATAAAGGCAAGAGAAAAAGATGGAAAGTGAGATAAAACAGTACTTAGCCTCCACTTATTGCTGTTTCTTCATTCAGCCCTTACTGCTCCACCAGCGCCCCCACTCCCCCAAACAAAGAACAAAGAACAAAACAGCACGGGAAACAGGCCCTTCAGCCCAATGAGCCCGCGCCGCCACCTCGATGTTCCCACTTCTACACGCAATCCCTGTCCATGTTTATAGAACAGTCAATCGAATGGCTAATTAATGTTGGTGTTAGCATTAATAACCAGATTGGAGGATAAACAGGACAGGAATTCTTTCTCCTCTCAACTAAGCACAATTACACTTTAGTAAAACTCATTAGTGTTTTTTAGGGATTTAAATCCAATAGTTACCATTAAGAAAGCCTATCAACATTTCTATTTTCTCAGAAGACTAAAGAAATTTGGCAAGTCAGCTACGACTCTCACCAACTTTTAGGAGGCACAGTTTGGTATGGGCTCCTGCTCTGCTCAAGATTGCAAGAAACTACAAAAGGCTGGGAATGTAGCCCAATCCATCATGCAAACTAGCCTCCCATCCAAAGGCTCTGTCTACACTTCCTGCTGCCTCAGCAAAGCAGCTGGTATAATTAAGGATCCTACGCACCCCAAATGTTCTCTCTTCTACTTACTGCTGTTGGGAAAAAAGATATAAAAGTCTGAGATCACGTACCAACCAACTCAAGAACAGCTTCTTCCCTGCTGCCATCATTCTTTTGAATGGACTTTCCTTGCGTTAAGTTGATCTTTTCCTACATAATAACTGTAACACTTCATTCCGCACTCTCTTGTTTTCTTCTCTATGGACAGTATGTTTTGTCTGTAATAGTGTGCAAAAAACACTACTTTTCACTGTATGCTAATACATATGACAATAATAAATCAAATTAAATCAAATATTAAATAACTGAAAAAATGCAAGTTCAGAATGGAGATCCTGCTAAACTCACCCCATGATATCACTCTGAGCCTGTAAGTAAAGCAGTGGAACAAAAGGGGATTGGGAAATTGGTTAGTGGGGTTGTTTGACACTGTACAGTTGGTGGAGAAAGTGGGCACTCAACATAAAGGAGGTAGCCAGTATTCCCTTCCATCATATGAATAAAGTTGTCAAATTCTCCACAAATGATGACAGTCTGTGGCAAGAACCTTAGATTTTGAGATCATTGCTTATTTCACTAAGTTGCAGGGTTCATGCTATCAATGTTGACAAATCAATCTTGTTCCCAATCGGAGCCCACACTATCCCGCGAGGTCTTCGCAGGCCGGTTGTGGAGAGGATGTTCCCTTTTGTGGGAGAATCTAAAACTAGGGACAACTATTCAAATATGAGAGTCACTCATTTAAAATGAAGATAAGGTGACATTTTTTTCTCAGAGGATTGCGAGTCTTTGGAACCCTCTTCCTGAAAAGTCAGTGGAAGCAAAGTCTTAGAATATTTCTAAGACAAAGCTAGATAGATTCTTGATTACCAAGGAGCTGAATGCTTATCATGGGGTAGGTAGGTTGCAGATTTGAGGTTGTGATCCAATTAGCTGTGATTTATTAAATGGTAGAATGGGCTTAAGGGGCTGAAATGCCTTCTGTGTGCTCCTTGTTCACAATGGTTATATGATCATACGTTTCCCAGGACACCAGTTTCACAATTATACAAACATCAGTTAATGTAATCAAGAATTTACATCATTACAGGACTTGGAGTTCACAGCTCAATAACCTCCACTGAGAATGACCTCAGACTATTTCCTGACAATGTATTTATGGAATGCTGGGCTGTTCCTATAGAGAGTTTCATAAAGACTGGCAAGAATATGAACATTCAATCAAGACTGAATGTACACACATCATTTCCTCCACAACACAAAAGAAATATTCCTAATTCCCAGGTACCAGCTATAAGAGCCAACCTGGAGATGTAATGAGACAATTAGCACGCTGATTCAGCTCATTACAACAAACAATGATAATGGCTTTGTGAATATCAATGTGAGAACATGAGAAAAGGCCATTCAGCCCCTCAAGCATGGTCCAGCATTCTGTAAAGTAATGGTTGATCTGATTGTGATCTGAATTCCAAGCTCCTGCCTGACCCCAATGATCTTTGTCTTCCTTGTTAGTCACAAAACTACTGACATGACTCGGTCTACACTGCTCTCTGGGAATGAATTCCAAAGACCTATGACCTTTTGAGAGAAACAGTCTCTCTTCATCACACTTTAAACAGGAGACCCCTTCTGCTTAAACTGTATCTCTTCAGTCTTAGACTCTCCCCCAAGGGGAAACATTCTCTCAGCATCCACCCTGTCCCTTTAACACCACCAAAAATCTGGCACTGGGAGATTCTACTGGGTTGGGATGCCCAGCATGGATATCACACGTTGAGTACATAGAACATAGAACATAGAACATTACAGCACAGAACAGGCCCTTCGGCCTTCGATTTTGCGCCGACCAATATAAAAAGCAATGCCCCTCCAAACTAAATCATTCTCTTCTCTTCCATATACTTATCAACTAACCTCTTAAACGCCACCAAACTTGGCGCATCTACAACCGCTGCAGGCAGGGCATTCCACTCCCTAACCACCCTCTGGGTAAAGTACCTCTGAAATCCCCTAGCCTTCTGCTCTAAAAAAAGGTACAGCATGATGAGAGAATCCCTCCTGGAGTTTTTAAAAAAGAGAAAATGCTGGAAAATCTCAGCAGGTCTAGCAGCGTCTCTGAGAGAAAAGAGCTGACATTTCGAGTCCAGATGACCAGTTATCAAAGCTGACAAGTGACCTGGACTTAAGTTTGCAAAATTTTTATTGTAGAATAAAATCAATGACATTAAGGGTCAGTTGCACGCTGGCATCTCCAGATTAAGGATGGGCACAGACTATCATTCAGTCACATTTCCACGCTAGCCTTCTGTTGGCATGGATTTCCTCTCACTCCTACACCTGAGCATTTCCACCTGGAATCAAGAATGAGAGGGCACAGATTTAAAGCAATTTACAAAAGAAGCAAATGTAATGTGAGAAATTCTTTTCATACAGCGAGTGGTTTGGGGTCTGGAACGCTCAGCCTAGGAATGTGGTGGAGTTGGGATCAATCGAGGCATTCAAAAGATCATTAAATGATTATTTGAATAGGAACAATGTGCAGGGATACTGGGAAAGGCAGAGAAACTGCACTAAGTCATTATGCCCATCTGGAGAACATAGAACATAGAACATTACAGCACAGAACAGGCCCTTCGGCCCTCGATGTTGCGCCGACCAATATAAAAAGCAATGACCCTCCAAACTAAACCATTCCCTTCTCTTCCATATACTTATCAACTAACCTCTTAAACGCCACCAAACTTGGCGCATCTACAACTGCCGCAGGCAGGGCATTCCCCTCCCGAACCACCCTTTGGGTAAAGAACCTACCTCTGATATCCGTCCTATAACTATCACCCCTTAATTTAAAGCTGTGTCCCCTCGTGCTAGCTTTCTCCATCCTAGGAAAAAGGCCATCACTGTCCAAAAAGGCCATCACTGTCCAAAAAGGCCATCACTGTCCAAAAAGGCCATCACTGTCCAGTGCAGACATGATGGGCCAAATGGCACGAAAACAAATCTGTGATTCTGTGATACCCAGCACTGGCATTTTACATTTTTGTGAGATCCTGACACACAAGAGGAGGACATTCCGACTCTGATCCCTTTATCAGGAGCTTTATACCTCTCACTAACTCTGTCCAATGAGTCTACACCTTACAAATTCCTAAATTTTAAAACACATGAAATTAAAACCTGCAAAATAACCTGAAATGCTTATTCATAATAGTTAACAGTAAATAACTTCTGTATTAATTTCTTAATGATTTTAAAAAGTCACCCCAGATTCCCTATATCTCTCCAAATGGAATTTACTACAATAGGAGAAATTCTCTAGCCTCCCTGCCGAGGGAGGTGGGATTCTCTAGTCCCTCTACTATCAATAAGAATTCCCATTGACATCACCACCTCCCCCTCCACAACCCCCCAGTGGGAAAATTGGGAGTGTGGGTGTGTTGCTGGCGGGACTGAAGAATCTTGCTGGCTTGAAAAGCTGGAAAATACTAGTCAATGATTCTACTTCAATGATCCTGTGATACAACACTTGTTAGAGTTAAATTGAGACACAAACTAAAATATTAAATGGGGAAATGTTCTCCTGCTGGTTTGCTGAAATGTTGACCTCAGTGGCAGATGCACAAGAAAATTATTAACATTTACACCTTTGAGCAGAAACCAGATGGAAATCACAGTGATGTTTAGTATTATCCTTTCTTGTGATAAAAGTCTGCAGGACATTAACAATTGTACAATCACCAGCAGAGAGTGTTTGAAAAATCCATTGCAAATGTTCTTTCACTTCTGACATACCACGTCCAATAGCTTCACTAATCGACATTTTATTCCAGAAGTGATTCCAGCATCCACTGTCTAACTATGCTGTCCTCTATGAACCAGAACCAATTTATCCACAGTCCAATCATTCTGTGAACTGGGAGAAAAATATTGGTCCAGAATCTTTGCTCTTTTTCCAATATGTTAATTTTAATAAATAGAATCGATGTGTAAATAAGAAACAACAACATTGTTACTGTGCCATTATGTTGACACTTGCTTCATTTTAGAATGATGTGTTTAGAGGATGTATTGGAACTTTTAGTGCACAAGTCTCTGAAGGTGGCAGAGCAAGTGGAGAAGGTAGTGAAGAAAGCATATGGTATGCTAGCCTTTATAGGAAGGGGTATAGAGTACAAGAGCTGGCCTTTAATGTTGCAGTTGTATGAAACATTGGTTACACCTCATTTGGAATACTACGTCCAGTTCTGGTCGCCCTACTACCGGAAGGACGTGGAGACTCTGGAGAGAGCGCAGAGGAAGTTTACCAGGATGCTGTCCGGTTTCCTCCCACATCCCAAAGATGTGCTTTTAGGCTAATTGGACAGTGGTAGCCTTTTTCCTAGGATGGAGAAAGCTAGCACGAGGGGACACAGCTTTAAATTAAGGGGTGATAGTTATAGGACGGATATCAGAAGTAGGTCTGAGTTACGAGGAGAGATTAGGCAAATTGGAGCTGTTTTCCTTAGAAAGAGGTAAACTTAGAGGAGATCTAATAGAGGTGTACAAGATTATGAGGGGTGTAGACAGAGTAAACAGGGGTTAAGCTTTTTCCTAGGATGGACTTAAATAGCACGAGGGGTCACGGGCTTAGGGTGAGGGGGATAAGGTATAATTTGGATGCTAGAGGGAGTTTTTTCACACAGAGGGTGGTGAGGGTATGGAATTCGCTGCCAAGTAAAGTGGTGGAGGCAGGTACTCTGGAGTTATTTAAGAAATACTTAGATGGGCACATGAACAGAATGGGAAAGGAGGGCTATAGAAAACTGATTTAACATAGGGATCATGAGCCTTGAGAGTCCCTGGGAAATGTGTAAATAGATGATGATATTGATGTACTTGTTTTTATCCTACAGGTGCTTTGGTCCATCTTGTTGTCTAACGAGGGGCATACACGCGATGGGTTGTGAGAGGACTGCTCTTGGATTTTTCAAGAGTATTCTAGTGCTTCACGTTGTTAGTGTACACTTGACCTGGACCATTTGATGGGCAACACGACAGCTCAGTGACTATCGCTGTGCTGTGCAGGTACACGGATTTGGACTTGTGTCTGTGGGAGTTTGCACATTCTCCCTGTGCTTGCGTGGGTTTTCTCCGGGTGCTCCGGTTTCCTCCCACATCCCAAAGATGTGCTTTTAGGCTAATTGGACAGTGGTAGCCTTTTTCCTAGGATGGAGAAAGCTAGCACGAGGGGACACAGCTTTAAATTAAGGGGTGATAGTTATAGGATGGATATCAGAAGTAGGTTCTTTACCCAGAGGGTGGTTAGGGAGTGGAATGCCCTGCCTGCGGCAGTTGTAGATGCGCCAAGTTTGGTGGCATTTAAGAGGTTAGTTGATAAGTTTATGGAAGGGAAGGGAATGGTTTAGTTTGGAGGGTCATTGCTTTTTATAATGGTCGGTGCAACATCGAAGGCCGAAGGGCCTGTTCTGCGCTGTAATGTTCTATGTTCTATGTTCTAATTGGCAGAACAAATTCTCCCTAAATTGTCTCAAATTTGGTTTTTAATCCATAGATCTATAAACATAGACAGGGATCGTGGGTAGAGGTGGGAACATCGTGGTGGCAGCGCGGGCTCGTTCAGCCAAAGGGCCTGTTTCCCATACTGTTTTGTTCTTTGTTCTTTGGATGGGGGGGATTTTAGTTGTAAGGTGACTTTGGAGAAGGTGGGGTTGTTCTCCTCAGAGCGAAGGAGAGTGAGAGGAGACTTAATCGAGGTGGACAAGATTACGACAGATTTAGATGAGATAGAGGGAGAAAAGTTATCTCTGTTGGCTGACAATTTAAGAACTGGATTCTTGGAGGCTATTTCCCAGGGCTGAAATGGTCGCTACGAGAGGACACAGGTTTAAGGTGCTGGGCAGCAAGTACAGAGGAGACGTTAGGGTTAAGTTTTTCACTCAGAGGATGGGTTAGTGAATAGAATCAGCTGACTTCGGTGGTGGTGGAGGCAAACTCGCTGGGGTCTTTTAAAAGAGTTTTGGATGAATACATAAGGTTACGTGGGATTGGGAGTTACAGATAGTTCTATGGCTTGGTAGGTATGGTTATGATCGGCACAACTTGTGGGTTGAAAGGCCTGTTTGTGCTGTAGTGTTCTATGTTCTAACTGGAGAATTCAGATTTGAGATTTTGGACAAAAACTGCCAGGGGGAATGTGACAATGAATTATTTTTGCACAGCAAGTGATAATGATCTAGGACTTTCTGCCTAGAGTGGTAGAAATAGAGAGAATCGATGGTTTAAAAATCAAATCAGATTAGTAATGCAGGGAAATAACCTTATAGGGCTAGGGGGAGAAAGAACAGTAGAATGGAACTGGAAGGGTCACTCGAGAGAGAGATAGGATGGATTCAATGGGCTGAATAGTCCTTTCTGCTGTTGTCTCTTTTGCCAGGAGTTTCATGTTGAGGGCATTGAAAAAATGCCTTTAGCAACTTCAATTTTACATTGCTTAACTGCCATAAAGAATTGCTGAGCAACTTTCTTTCTCTCTCTCAGTTCAAATTGAACATTCAGTTGGAACAAGGTCAGTGGAAATTTAGCAATGAATTTTCTTCTACAATGAATGAGATGTTAACAACACAGAAACATTATGTTAAAATCTATTATTTTAATTGCCTATTTCAATGTTTTTCCTGATCTTTGTCAAGGTAATATTTAGAGAGGAACTGTTTAGTCATAGATTAAGCTTTGCTGAATACTGAACTTTGATTTTCTTCTGAAATTTGCAGCATTTAAATACTTATTGAAGTGGTGCAGCTTCACAGATTCCAATAATATTTAAAACTCTTCATATTGAAAGGAAAGGAGTACACAAACTGGATAATGAAAGAAATTTCATAAATATCAGATTGACAAGATTGCAGCAGCAACATGAAAAGGTGTGTATAGCCCACTATTCCTTTGCTGTTTCCAATGGTGACTGCCATTGCTAGGGCTTAACACAGCAATGAAGTTACTGTGAAAATCCTCTAGTTGCCAGACTCTGGCACCTGTTGGGTACACTGAGGGAGAATTTAGCATGGCTATTGCATCTAACCAGCTGGTCTTTCTGACTGTGGGAGAAAACTGGAGCACCCAGAGGAAACCCATGTAGACACAGGGAGAAGATCAGACTCCACACACACACACACAGAGTGACTCAAGTTGGGAATCGAATCCTGCTGTGAATCTGCAGTGCTAACCACTGTGCCACCCCAATTTTATAAGGCAAATTGCTTGGAGTCAGTAGACAAGGACTTGACACTTGAAGGTTTCACTCTGGTTGGACTTATAGGATTCTGCTTATCTACGAAGGAAAGTGTGTGCAGCAAGGTGAGATCTCGTGAACAATATTTACAAGGATATATGTGAGGCCAACTGTTATTCATCAATCAAATGGTTTCAAACCCAAAACAAAACATTTATTTATAAAAACTTACAGAAGGAGACTGAAGGCACAATGATTAATAAAATGGGGCAATTTCCCCATGTACTTTAACAGCTGGCTGATGGTTTGTCATGAAGCAGACAGTGAAAAAAAATGCCTGGGATGGAGTTAACACTTTTGTTTTCTAAACAAACTGTGATCTTCTTCAAAGATTAAATCCTAACTCTACTGCTTGATAAATCAGGAGACAGAGCACTGTCAAATGGTGGTTCACTTTATAAGCTCTATGTAATATCAGTGGTGACCCCTCCCCTCTCTCTCTGGCTTTCAACAGAATACTGATTTGGGTGAAACTCAGTTGAGATTTATGGATAAATGACCTTTTTCATTGAATGGAATTCACAGCATCACAGTCACTTATTATGAAAAATGATGTTCAGATAATAGATTTCCAGATATCTTCCCTTAGTTTAAATCTTTGTTAACAGTGTTTAGAAAGGATCACAGACTGCAATATTCCTGATAAAAAAAAGCACTTCAAGCAGATTAAAGTCAAACTATAAGCTGAATGTCTTACATTCTGCTTCCTACTACAATTCTCATTACAGAATTCCCATCAATTCAAAAATGCCATGAACTCATTCAGACTTTGTCACATCAAGAGAATAACTGTTGTCTTGCTATCTTTGTTTAAATCCTGCTATTGGACAATGTTTCTTACTGATTTAGCAATCTCATCAGTGAGCCAAATAGCTGAGAGTTTGAATTCCACTTCAGAAGCCTGATACACCATCTTATTGGTCAAGGGAATCAAAGATTATTCAGGGTAGAAGGGGAATGTCAGACTCCACATAGACAGCTCAACCACAACCTTACTGAACAGCAGCGTAGGCTTGAGGAGCTGAAAGGCCTCCATCAGTTTCTATCTCATATTTGCATAAATCCAATCGACATTCCACAGTTGTGCTTCCGAGGGTTCTGTTTTTCAGGAAAGATGGTAAACTGATACCTCGTAACATGTGCTTGGAAGAATCATAGGCTGGAATTCTCTGGATATTCACGTCCCCCCACTGCTGCCAGCCAGAATTCAGCATTCAACCAAATCTCCGTTCATAGCAGCGGGATTGGAGAATCCCAACAGTCAGTGAGGTCAAAGAATCCAGCCCATGCTATTGTTCTCAAAAAGAGCAAGGACGTTCTCCCCTGTATTGTGGCTGATATTTATTCCTCAACCACTGAATCTGAATTACAGAACAGTTAGAATGCAGAAGGAGACCACTCAGCCGATCCTCACTGCATTGATCTGACAAATGAGCAATTTAAACGGTGTCATTCTCCAACTCCTTACCATAACCCTGCACATTCTCCTCCACAACACAGTCCTTTCTCCTCCACATTCCTTTCCTTAATGCCTCAGTTGAACTTTTTTTCTACCACAATCTCAGAAAGCATTTGTCCTCAAGTCATTTTTGCTTCTTTTACCAATAACCTTAGATGTGCTCTCTCATTCTCAATACTCAATTCACCTTAATATGTAATCACAAACCTTCCTTAAAAAAGAAGAATCAGATTCATTCCTGATCCCCCGATGTTATTCTTGTTAATATTTCAAATGTTCTCAGTGGTTTAGATTCATTTTTAATGTTCACCAGCCAATCAGCTTAAAGCTTCCCAGTGAAGTCACCATTTGTTATTTTTCAAACTTGACTTTCTCCTGAAGTTCTAACCCCCCCTCCCCTACCCCTCCCACCCTCCCTTCCCCCACCCCCATCCCCCACCTCCCCTCCCCCACCCCCCTCCCCTACCCCTCCCCCCTCCCCTCCCCCACCCCCTCCCCCCTCCCCTCCTCCCTCCCCCTCGCCCCACCCCCCCTCCTCCCTCCCACCCCCTCCCCTCCCCTCCCCTCTCCCCCCTCTCTCCCCCTCCCCTCCCCTCCCCCCTCCCCCCTCCCCTACCCTCTCCCCTCTTCTCTCTCCCTCCCTCTACCCCATCCCCCTCCCCTCCGTTCTACCTGCCCCTCCCCTCCTACCGACGCCCGCCCCTACCCCCTCCCCTAACACCTCCCGCTACCCCTCCCCTCCTCTCTCCTCTCCTTCCCCCCTCCTCCTCCCCTCCCCTCCCCCGCCCCTACTCTCCCCTTCCCGCTCCACCCCCCACCCTACTCTACCCCCCTCCCCTCCCCTCCCTCCACCTCCCCTCCCTCATCCCCCTTCCCTCTACTCTCCCCCTCCCCTTCCGCCCTCCTCCAACCCCTCTCTCTATCCCCCTCCCCTCTCTCTCCTCCCCCCTCCCCTAACCCATACCCGCCCTCTCTCTCCCCCTCCCTACCCCGTCCTAGCCCCTACCCCCTCCCCCCTCCCTCCTCTCACCCCCTAGCCCCTACCCCCTCCCCTCCTCTCTCCTCTCTGCCCTTCCCCCTCCTCTTCTCCCCCTCCCCTCCCCCCTCCTCTCTCCCCTCCCCTCCCACCCCACCCTACTCTAACCCCCCCCTAGCCCTACCCTACACCCCCGCCCCCCTCTTCTCCGCCCTTCCCTCTCCTCTCCCCCTCGCCCTCCCCCCCCCTACCCTCTCTCTCTCCCCTCCCTACCCCTACCCCCCACCCTCCTCTCTCCCCCTCTCCCTACCCCTACCCCCACCTCCTCTCTCCCCCTCCCCGACCCCCTACCCCCCACCCTCCTCTCTCCCCCCTCCCCTACCCCCTCCCCTACCCCCCTCCCCCTCCCTTCCCTCTCCCCCCTCACCTACCCCCCTCCCTTCCCTCTCACCCCCTCCCCTACTCCCTCCCCTCCCCCCCTCTCCTACCCCCCCTCACTACACCTTCCCCTCCTCTCTCCCCCTCACCTACCCCCTCCCCTCCCGCTCTCCCCCTCTCCTAACCCTCCCTACCCTCTCCCCTCTCACTACCCCTCCCCTACACCTTCCCCCTCCTCTCTCCCCGTCCCTCGTTCCCCTCTACCCTCCTCTCTCCCCATCCCCTACCTTCCCCTCCACCTTTCCCTCTCTCTCATCCCTCCCTACCCCTACCCTCCTCCCTCCCCCCCACTCTCCCCTACCCGCCTCTCTCCCCTCCCTTACCCCCTACCCCACCCTCCTCTAGTCCCCCCTCCATAGATACCCCTCTAGACCACCTCCCCCTCTCTCCCCCTCCCTACCCCTTATCTACCCGCCTCCCTCCCCTCGCCCTCTCCTCTGTCACTCCTCTCTCAGCCCCCTCCCCACCCCTAACCCTCCTCTCTCCCCCTCCCCTACCAACCACCGCCAAAACCCACACCAAACACCCCTACCTGCCTTTGTTCGGTCACACGACCAAAGCCGAACCGCCCATCGCGGTGACTCCTTCTCTCCCCCCTACCCCTACTCTCCCTACCCTCCTCCTCCCGCCTCCCCCTCCCCTCTCTCCTCCTCCCTCCCCATCCCCCTATTCCTCCTCCCTCCAGCCTCCTCCCCCGCCACCTTCCCTACCCCCTGCCCGCCCCTCCCCCATCCTTCCCTACCCCCTACCCTCCCCGTCCCCCTCCCCTTCCCCCTACCCCTAACCTCCCTCTCCCCCCTCCCCATCCCTCACCTGCCTCCCTCCCCTCCCTCCCCTTCCCCTACCCCCTACCCTCCCCTCCCCCCTCCCCTTCCCCTAACCCCTTAACCTCCTCTCTCCCCCTCCCCATCCCTCTCCTCCAGCCCTTCCCCGCCCCCTCCCCTTCCCCTACCCCCAACCCCCCCTCCCCCGCTTCCCCTACCCCTACCCTCCTCTCTCCCGTCCCCTCCCCTCTACCCTCCTCTCTTCCCCCTCCCCTACACCTCTCCCCTCCACCTTTCCCTCCTCTCTCTCCCTCCTCTCGCCCCTACCCCTACCCTCCTCCCTCCCCCACTCTCCACTACCCTCCTCTCTCCCCTCCCCTACCCCCTACCCCCTACCCTCCTCTCGTCCCCCTCCCATAACCCTCTACCAAATCCCCCTCACTCCGACTCGTCCCCTCCCCCCTACCTCCTTCTCTAATACCCCCTCCCCCTCTCCCTCTACTCGCCTCTCTCCCCCTCCCCAACCTCTACCCTCCTCTCTCCCCTCCCCTACCCCGACCCCTTGAACACCTACCCTCCTCTCTCTTCTCCCCTCCCCTACTCCCTCCTCCTCTCTCCCCCCCCCATCCCCTCTCCCCTCCCTCCCCATCCCTCTCCCCTCCCATCCCCTCCCCCTCCCCTGCCCCTACCCCACCCCTACCCTCCCCTCCCCCTCCCCTCACCCCTACCCTCCCCTCCCCCTCCCCTTCCCCTACCCCCTACCCCCTACCCCTCCTCCTCTCCCCCTCCCCATCCCTTCCCCTCCTCCCTCCCCTCTCCCCCCTCCCCTTCCCCTACCCCCTACGGCCCCGTCCCCTCCCCCTCCCCTGTCCCCTACCCCTACAAGTCCTCTCTTCCCTCCCCATCCCCTCATCCTCATCCCTCCCCTCCCCTCCCCTTCCCCTACCCTCCCCTTCCCCTACCCCCCTACCCTCCTCTCTCCCCCTCCCCATCCCCTCTCCTCCTCCCTCCCCTCCCCCTCCCTTCCCCTATACACCCACCCCTCCTCTCTCCCCCCCCATCCCCCTCTCCTCCTCCCTTCCCTCCCCTCCCCCCCCCTACCCCCTACCCTCCCCTCCCCTCCCCTTCCCCTACCCCCTACCCTCCTCTCTCCCCCTCCCATCCCCTCTCCTCCTACCCTCGCCCTCCCCTTCCCCTTCCTTCCCCTAACCCCCCAACCTCCTCTCTCCCCCTCCGCCCCCATCCCCTCTCCTCCTCCTCCCCTCCACCCCCCTCCCCTAACCCCCTACCCCCTACCCTCCCCTCCCTCTAGCCTCCCCCTCCCCTACCCCCTACCCTCCTCTCTCCCCCTCCCCATACCCTCTCCTCCTCCTCCCCTCCCCCTCCCCCTCCCCCTCCCCTTCCCCCTCCCCCTTCCCACTTTCCTCCTCCTCCCCTCCCCCTCCCCCTCCCCTCTCCTCCTCCTTCCCTCCCCTCCCCCCTCCTCTCTCCTCCTCCTCCCTCCCCTCCCCCTCCCCCTCTCCTCCCCTCTCCTCCCCCCTTCCGCTCTCTCCCCTCGCCCCTCCCCCTTCGCCTCCCCCTCCCGCCTCCCTCCCCCTCGCCCCCCCCTCCCCCTCTCCTCTCCTCCCCCCCCTCCCTCTCCTCCCCCTCCCCCTCGTCCTCCCCTCCACTCACCCTATCCCCCTCCCTCTCCTCTCCTCCCCTCCCCTCCCCTCCCCCTCCCCCCCCGCCCCTCCCCCTCATCCTCTCCTCTCCCCCTCCCACTCTCCTCCCCTCCCCTCCCCTCCCCTCCCTCCACCCCTCTCCTCCTCCCTCCCCTCCCCCTCCTCCTCCCCTCCCCTCCACCTCCCCTCTCCTCCCCTCATCCCCCTCCCCCTCGCCCTCTCCCTCACCTCCCCTCCTCCTCTCTCCCCTCCCCCTCTCCTCCCTCCCATCCCCTCTCCCCTCCCCTCTCCCCTCCCCTCTCCTCTCCCTCCCTCCTCCTGCCCCCTCCCCCTCCCCCCCCTCCTCCACCCCCTCCTCCCCCACCCCCCTCATCCCCCCCCCTCCTCCCCTCCCTCCGCCATCCTCCCCCTCCTATCCCTCCACCTCCCCTCCTCCTCCTCCCCTCCCCCTCCCGCATAAGATGCCCCTCCCCTTCCCCTCTCCCCCTCTCCTTCCTCCTCTCCCTCCCCTCCCCCCCCTCCCCCCCCCCCTCCTTCCACCTCTCCCCTCCCCCTCCTCCCCCTCCCCCTCCTCCCCTCCTCCCCCTCTCCTCCCCCCTCCCCCTCCGCCCCCCTCCTCCCCCTCCCCCTCCTCACCCCCCTCTCCCTCCTCCCCCCTCCCCCCTCTCCCTCCTCCCCTGCCTCCCCTCCTCCTCATCCCCCCCCATCCTCCCCCTCCCCCTCCTCCCACAAATCCCCCTCTCCCTCCTCCCGCCTCCTCTCCCTCCTCCCCCTCCCTCCTCCTCTCCCTCTCTCCTCCTCCCTCTCCTCCCCATCCCCCTCCTCCCCATCCCCCCTCCCGTTCCCCCCTCCCCCCCCATCCCCTCCTCCCCATCCCCCTCCTCCCCATCCCCCCTCCCCTTTACCCCCTCCCCCCCAATTTACTTTCCCCTCCCCCTCACGCTCCCCCCTCCCCATCCCCCCACTCATCCCACCTCCCCCATCCCCCCTCCCCCCTCCTTTCCCCATAGCTCCCCCCCTCACTCTCCCCTCTCCCTTCCCTCTCCCCTGTACTCCCTCTCCCTCCCTCTACTCTTCCCTCTACCCCTCCCCTCTACTCCCTCCCCTTCCCTCTACCCCTCCGCTACCCCTCCTCTCTCTCTCCTTTCCCCTCTAGCCCCTCCCCCTCCCCCTCTCTCTCCCTTTCTACCCAATCCTCTCCTCTACCCTCCTCCCTACCCCCTCCATCTTCCCCCTACCCTCCACCCTCTCCCCCTACAACCCTCCCCCCTCAACCCTCCATCTCTCCATCCCTCCCTCTCCCCCTTCCCCCTTCCTTATCCCCTCCCTCTCCCACAACCCCCACTCCCTCTCCCTACCCTCTCTTTCTCTCTCTCCCCTACTCCCTCCCTCTCCCCATCACTCTTCCTGTCCCCCTACACCCCTCCCTCTCTCCCCTACCCCCTCCCTCTCCCTCTCCCACTGCCCCCCCACTCCCTCTCCCCCGCCTCCCTCCCTCTCCTCTCGCTGACAAGTGGTGTGCCTCAGGGGTCTGTTTTGGGCCCGTGCTGTTTGTAATTTTTATAATGATCTGGATGAGGTATTGAGGGATGGATCAGTAAATTTCAGATGACACTAAAGTCGGTGGAGTGGTAGATAGTGAAGAGGGGTGTTATAGTTTACAGAGTGACTTGGACAAGTTGCAGAGCTGGGCCGAGAGGTGGCAAATGGAGTTTAATGTGGAAAAGTGTGAGGTAATGCACTTTGGCAGGAACAATAAATGTGTAGAGTATAGGGCTAATGGTAGGGCTCTTAATAGTGTTGAGGAACAGAAGGATCTTGGTGTATGTGTCAATAGATCCCTGAAAGTAGGCAGTCAAGTGGATAAAGTTGTTAAGAAGGCATATGAGTCTTAGCTTTTATTGGTAGGGGGATTGAATTTAGGAGCCGCAGCATCATGTTGCAACTGTACAAAACTCTAGTGCGGCCGCACTTGAGTATTGTGTTCAGTTCTGGTCCCCACATTATAAGAAAGATGTGGAGGCATTGGAGAGGTACAGAGGAGGTTTACCAGGATGTTGCCTGTATGGAGGGCAGTCTATGAAGAGAGTTGAAGGATTTGAGGTTGTTTTCGTTAGAAAGAGGCGGCTAAGAGGGGATCTTATTGAAACATATAAGATGATTAGAGGGTTAGATAGGTTGGACAGTGATAGCCTTTTTCCTAGGATGGAGAAGCTAGCACGAGGGGACACAGCTTTAAATTAAGGGGTTGAGTTATAGGACGGATATCAGAGGTAGGTTCTTTACTCAAAGAGTGGTTAGGGAGTGGAATGCCCTGCCTGCAGCTGTTGTAGATGCGCCAAGTTTGGTGGCGTTTAAGAGGTTAATTGATAAGTATATGGAAGAGAAGGGAATGGTTTAGTTTGGAGGGCATTGCTTTTTATTTTGGTCGGCACACATCGAAGGCTGAAGGGCCTGTTCTGTGCTGTAATGTTTGTTCTATGTTCTATGTTCCTACTGCCCCCACTCCCCTCCCCCACCTCCCTCCCTCTTCCCTCCCCATTCTTTGCTGCACCCTCCCTCTCCCCCATTCCCCTCCCCCTCTGTCCCTTCTCACACCCTCTCTCCCCCATCCTCTCCTCTCCTCCTCCTTCCGCTCCCTCTCCCACCCCCCCCACACTCCTTCCCTCCATGTCCCCCCGTCCCCCCTCCCCTCTCCCCTCCTTCCCCCTCCCAACCCACCCCCTCTCTCACCTACCCACTGTCCCCTCCGGACCTCACTCCTGCCCCACCCCTGACCCCACTCTGCAGGCGAGTGACAATTAACAAATCTGACAGAGATGATTTGGTCATTTATTAATTGCTGTTTGTGTTGTTTGGCTCTGTGGAAATAACCCCATATTTCCGCATTGTAACAGAGATAGTTATCCTGATGTTTGGGAAAGGACTCAGTAAGAATTTAGCAACACCAATTTATAATCCAACCGATTTATTTGATAGTAAAAACGCAAGCTTTCAACACTCTGTGTCTTCCTCAGGCAAATGCAGTGTTCTGGGAAAGGTGCAGTGAGTAGATTCAGACAGGATCAGGTTACCCTGCTATTCACTGAGATTACTGATTTAACAAAGCACAGAAAGCTTTCACTCTGGAATCTCTTCAAACTGACAACATTTTCATTGCAAGTGATCATTCTGGTGATTTCACATCAAATACAGGAACAGCAATAACAGAAACTTGTTTAATTTGAATGAAGTGGACTCAAGACCCAAGGGCCTGTAATAACAGACCATCTCAAACCCAACCCCTCTTACACCAGTTCATGTGAGCCATTTCCTCAGCTGCTGCAGTCCAGGCTGATATAGGCATGAATATCTTCCCACTCTTTCCCTGGTTGCTCCGGATTGAATCACACACACTGCCCACAGCTGGGCTGCTTGGAGTTTAATGCTGCCTCCAGGAACGTCTACACAAAACACCACCTTGTCTCACAATCAACTCCATGACTTCACTCCAATGTTGATGGAGAACACCTTTGGAATCTGATTTCTCTGGATGGAACTGTACAGGAACCTCATGCTTTCGAGTGGAGCAATAATGGGTTTGCTGCAAATCTTTAGTGAGAAACAACAGAAGTGCCACTGAACGAGAATCTTCAGTAACTGAAGGAAGTACTGTAGGGGGGTGTGGTGGGGGGGGGGTTTGGGGGGGGTTGTGTGGGGGGGTGTGTTGGGGGGTGTGGGTGGGGGGTGTGGTGGGGGGGTGCGGTGGGGGGTGCGGTGGGGGGTGCGGTGGGGGGTGCGTGGGGGGTGGGGGTGGTGGGGGATGGGGGGGTGGGTGGTGCGGGGGGGTGGTGGGGGGTGGTGTGCGGGGGGGGTGGTGGCGGGGGGGGTGGTGGCGGGGGGGTGGTGGCGGGGGGGGTGGTGCGGGGGCGTGGTGGGGTGGTGGGGGGTGTTCCAGCTGCCACAGGCTGATTGAGCAGAAGCTTATTGTTGAGGAGAAATCTCAGCCCTGCCCCATCCTCACCTCAGACCCCCTCCCCCCTCTCCCCAACCCACACCTCAACACCCCCCCACCCATCTCCCCTCCCCTACCCTCACCTCAGCTTCCCCATCCCCATCTTCACTTTAGTGCCACCCTCACCTTCATCTTAACCCCCCCCTCCATCCTCACCTCAGTCCCACCCTCACCTCAGCCCCCCTCACCCACACCTCAAACCCCTCCACCACCCTCACCTTAGCCCCTCCACCTTCCCCTCAGCTCCCCCACCCTCACTTCAGCCTCCCCATTCTTAATTCAGCCCCCACACCTCCCCTTCCCCACCATCTCATCAACCCATCTATCTTCCCCTCAGCCCCCTCCCTCAGCTCCCCTCCCCCACTCTCAGTTCAGCTTCCCAATCTCAGCTCAGATCCCCACCCTCATTTCAGACCCCCATCCTCACCTCAGCTCCCACACTCTACCTTTCCTCAGCCTCCTTACCTTTCCCTCAGCTCCCCCTCAACTTAGCCCCCCATTCTCTCTTACCCCTCCCCCAGCATCAAGTTCACACTTTCCCAATCCGTCCACAAACCCATCCTATTGGACAAGTGACTGCATACTAATTAGCATCCAAAAAATGAAACAATTTTGTATTTAAAATCTGATAACATTTTCCTTCTTTGGTATTGACGAATATTCCTGTTTCTGAAGCTGTCCTCCAGCTCCAGCTCCACAATAACATTGACTTTTTCATTCAGTCAATCACATCACTGCAATCCTTCATTCACTCACTCAGTCTGGGAGAAGTGAGTACATTTCTCTGTTACTAGTTCCTGTGGGAACTGCAGTCTCCAAAACTCCCTGTCAGAAATACTTCAACTCTATCTGGAACTGAATATCCTTCACAAACGTAAAGATCAGTGTCAGTTCAACCTCCCTGGATAACAAAACGCTGTTCTTATCTTTTTTTTGATTAATTAAAATGTAAATTATGATATTTACAGCAAATGCTTTAACTAAACAGTCTGCATCAACTGCAGGATAGATGTTTTCCCGATTGCTATTTTAAACGTGAGTGATTTTTAAAGGATTCCAGGAGAAGGTCAGGATTCTGTTGGTGTTCCATCAACTACATGCAAATTTAAAAAATAGATTCATTAGAATAACTTCTCGTGTGGATCCAGTGTACACAGTCAGTGCCCTGTGAGTACACATATTGTATCTGTGCCACCCTATATTCCGTAGTAGAGAGTCCCTGGCAAGGCAGGCACTCTGATATTAATTTGTTCCTTGGGTATCGGAGTGACTTTCTGTGCTCTCTCTGAATTGTGTTAGAAGAAAGCACAAAAAAGAATTCCCACTGAATACAGAAAGAATGGGTGGGAGGAGCAGTAGTACAGTGGTTAGCACAGCTGTCTCACAGTGCCAGGGACCAGGGTTCGATTCCTAGCTGGGGTCACTGTCTGTGTGGGATTTGCACATTCTCCCCGTGTCTGTGTGGGTTTCCTCTAAGAGCTCTGATTTCCTTCCAAATTTGAAAGACGTGCTGGTTGGGATGCATTGACCCAAACAGACGCTGGACTGTGCTGACTAGGGGAATTTCACAGTAACTTCATTGCAGTGTTAATGTAAGCCTCACTTGTGACTAATAAATAAACTTTTTACTTTAAAGAAAATACACCACAGGAATTTTTAGGCCTAAAAATCAGCGGGAAATTCCTGCAGCTCATTTTGGTAAACTAAGAAAAGACAAGTTGATGAAAAATAAACCAACGGAAGAAACGATAGATTATCTTGATCCCTGAAAGTTGGCAATCAAGTCGATAAGGTTGTTAAGAAAAACATACGGAGTCTTAGCTTTTATTGGTAGGGGGATTGAATTTCGGAGCCGCAACGTCATGTTGCAACTGTACAAAACTCTAGTGCGGCCGCACTTGGAGTATTGTGTGCAGTTCTGGTCCCCACGTTATAAGAAAGATGTGGAGGCATTGGAGAGAGTACAGAGGAGGTTTACCAGGATGTTGCCATGTATGGAGGGCAGGTCTTATGAAGAGAGGCTGAGGGATTTGAGGTTGTTTTCATTGGAAAGAAGGCGACTAAGAGGAGACCTTATTGAAACATATAAGATGATTAGAGGTTTAGATAGGGTGGACAGTGATAGCCTTTTTCCTAGGATGGAGAAAGCTAGCACGAGGGGACATAGCTTTAAATTAAGGGGTGGTAGTTATAGGACGGATGTCAGAGGTAGGTTCTTTACCCAGAGGGTGGTAAGGGTATGGAATGCCCTGCCTGCTGCAGTTGTAGATGCGCCAAGTTTGGTGGCGTTTAAGAGGTTAGTAGATAAGTTTATGGACGAAAAGGGAATGGTTTAGGTTAGAGGGTCACTGCTTTATCTTAATTGGTCGGCGCAACATCGAAGGCCGAAGGGCCTGTTCTGCGCTGTAATGTTCTATGTTCTATCTTCAGACAGAAATTCAAGGAGAGTACCAAACTCCAAGGATTAGGAACAGCTTAGATGCAGTTTGTATCTGCTGGATTTTCACAGAGTTTGTGAGGTCCTGGCGGGATGGAGTAATAAACCTCTGGATTACCATCAAAATGCGGATTAAGTACATTCCACTCTCACAACAACTCGGTAACCAACAAATCAATCAATCAAATAAAAAATAAATCTGCAAGAAAGCAGGTTATAAACCACAGGAACCAATTGATGTATCTTAGTGTTCACTGTTTTTGGACAAGAGGCCAGTTTGGGAAAGAATCAGTTTGCAAACTATAATTTGTGGAAACAGATAGGCTTCTCATTAAGTCAAACAGTGAGAACCTATCTTTGGCTTATGGAAACCTGCAGAAACCATGAAACACAGCCTGAGCACAAACAAGCCTGAAAATGTTGTTATCTTACAAATGCAACATGATGCACAAGATTGCTGCACGTTTTTTTACAAAGACAACATTCCAGCAAGGGAGAAAATCTCCAAGAAAGTGGGACAAGCTATTCGTACAGAGATTAATTATTAAATGACATACTTTGCTTTGAATTGGAATGAACTAATACATCACAGTATTTACAATAATATTGAATGATGCTCCCAATCTATGATCAAATATATGCACACACATTGGTGGAAGGTATTTGAGAAGAATTATACAGCTAGTGTCAATTATTCAAAAAACAATTCTCACAGCAGTTAGAAACATTTGTACGTGAGAAACTATGTCTCAGTATACAAATTCCTGAATGATAATGGAACCAAAAGCCTAATGAATATGTTAATTGAGTTATAACCAAACTGCTTTCAAATTGCCAGCATTTCTGTTAATTCTGTGGGTATTGTTAATAAATTGAACATCACTGTCTCTGCAGAAAAACAATTTGGAGATAACAGCCTGAGGCTTACAAATCCTCATGAAAATTCTAAACTCATGGGCATTTTACAGAATATTTTATTCTCTACTGGAAAGCAAGTTTCCTTGCAATTCCAGAGACAGGAATGCCCCATGTTAAAGGGATTGCACTGTACATATGATTACATTGATAGGTGAAATGTTATTGTTCCTGCAGGTTTCATATGGAGAAGGAAAGGTTCAGAAAATATCAAACTGTTTTAAGATTGATGCTAAATCACAGAGTTGTGTGTGTTATTCTAAACAGTTGATATGGATATGGACATTCAACAGGTCAAGTATATAATTGAAAATTGCATAATATCTAATCCCATGTGAAGTGAATCTTGCTGGTATAAACTGATTGTTAACATGGTAAATGGAATGACATGTACTCCTTCACACAGCCCATGTACGTTAAATAATTACCAATCAGTTTTGGTACAGGCCAGCACATTCTCAGGAACATTGAGCAAAGTGAGATGTGAACTTACTCCAAAGAGTCAGTGTAGTTATTTATTCAATGGGTCAGCGTAGTCATCGATCCAATGGGTCAGTGTTATTGTTGGTTCAATGGGTCAGTGTAGTTATCGATTCAATGGGTCAGTGTAGTTATCGATCCAAGGGGTCAGTGTAGTTATTGATCCAATAGGTCAGTGTCATTGTCGGTTCATTGGGTCAGTGTAGTTATCGATTCAATGGGTCAGTGTAGTTACTGATCCAATGGGTCAGTCAGTGATGATTTTATTGATCAAACTTTCTAGCCCTGCCTCCCTCCAGGAAATTGTTATAAATGCAACAGAAAATTTGATGACCAGAGAAAAATCTGTTGACTTTGGGCGTGAGATCAAGCAATGAGCAAGTCTGGAAAATACAGCATGATTGTTTTTACAAATGTCACTCGGGGATATTTTAACTTTTCATGACAAAGTAAAACGCTCAGGTTTGGATTTTCACCATCATGGCAAAAGTCCCAGAAATGCCAAATATTATTTGTTCCACCCTTGAGCCTGGCATTTCCCAATTTGCAGGCATGGGGCAGAGTCAGAGCAGTGTTTATGTCTGCACAATTCATGGAGACAGCTCACCATTCAAATTACCAGCTTCCTCTATAGGAAAGCAGTGTGAAATCCAGGGTGAGAAGAATAGAACAAGTATGAGGCATGAACTGGGCGAATTCTGATCCATTATCAAGGTACACTTATGGAGTGGTAGAACACATCTTTTGATAAGGTTCCAGGACACTTTTGGGACAGTAAAAGTGAATATTCTTATACAAGAATGCATTGGAACTGTCAAGCTCTCAAAGAGCTGTCCAGTTGACATGGAAACATAAAGGAACTGTTCAGATATTATCCAAAAAATGTCATAGAACTATGCAAGGATATGAGGTAAGTTGGCATGGAATATAAAATAATGAGTGAGGAGGCCATAGGTTGGCATGAATTGGCATAAGCGTTTGAGGACAGTGTGGGTTGTACTCGATAATTTAGTATAGGATTGTGAGGAACTATGGCATGTGGGTAGAGAGGCACTAAGTTGGCCTATTGGTGTGAGGGGCTCTGGGAGTGGGCAGGAGGCACAAGCTGACATGGATGGGGAAATCAAGGGTGTGTGGGGGAAGGTTGGAGGGTGAGAAGTGTATGCACAGGAACCTTTTTTTGTTTTGTTATAATTTTCTTTGTATTTAAGTCATGCAGGGGCACAGATGTAGGCCCCATACCCAGCCATCTCTTCACCAGGCGGTATGTGCCTCCTTGCCAGTGTTGTAGCCTTGAAGTCTCCCTCAACTCCGCTACTGCCCCCCACCCCTCGCCCAACTGAAAATCCCATTTTTGTAAGCAGACATTTTGAAAGGTTGGTTTCAAAGATTCTGGGAATCTCCCGGCTCAGCGAACTCAACCGGTGACAAAAGTCTGGACCAAGATATTTGCCACGTCCACTTATTAAAGGCCTTTCACTATTTTTTTTTAAGCAAAGGGTGGTGGAGGCAGGCACACTGGCATCGTTTAAGAATTACCTGGATAGTCACATGAACAGCCTGGGAACGGAGGGATACAAACAACTGGTCTAGTTGGACCAACGTGCAGCACAGGCTTAGAGGGCCGAAGGGCCTGTTTCCTGTGCTGGACTTTATTTTTTTGTTTGTTCTTATTGCCCTTCTGTGGATTTGAGTGAGAGCAGGGAGAAGCTGTGTTGTCCAACAGAGAGTTGAATTGATATACTGTGGCACAAAGACTAAACTGCCTTCATCACACTGGGCAGAATAGGAAAGAACTTCAATGTTCCTCCCAGTGTCCAATTGTAAGTCCGATGGAAAAATTCCAGAGAGGCAATGAGAACAGGGCAATTTTTAACCATTTTGGTAACTTTAAAGGAGAACAGTTGCAGAATGGTAAACTTTTAAGAAATAACGAATCTACCACAATCTTCTTATCAATAAATTAAATATTTTGTAATACTTCATTGAAATGGGACAACACTTTGAGAATTTTACAATGGAAGGCAAATGTTCTGCTTCTATCAATTTTCTTTGTGTTTTGAATTCACAAAGCTTCAGTGAAAATCTCTCTCTCTGGAGATCTTATATATTCATATCAAATTTGAATCGGTTTCTGTCAGTTGTGATTTTATGAAGAGCTTATATTATCTATGAATGATGCCGAGCTTTGATTGGTGCATTGCCTAGAGACAGATCATCAGTCAAGACAGAATTGTTTTAATTAATTCTGGCATTAATTCAGTTTTAACTTTGTGAAGAGTTATTAATGGCCACTTCATCAATGGGGATTCTTCAAATTTTCAAAATCTGAAGTTTTTCCATGATTTTTTTGGGTACAAAAACTTTACAGCAGCTTCTCAACATTAACTCTGTAGATGCCAGATCATAGAAAATCATCAGATTATATTTCTGAGTATGATTTTGGGGGCAGGGGGGAGCTTGGGATTTGAGATTTGGGCTGCTTTGTCTAATGTTCCTTTCTTTAGTGTTGTTAATGATGATTGTTGGAATTCTCTGAGATATCTGTAATCATCTGGAGGGATGTCTGAAGTTGCAGCGAGACATAGATAGGATGCAAGACTGGGAGGAGAAGTGACAGATGGACTTCAACACGGATAAATGTGTGGTGGTCCATTTTGGCAGGACCAATGGGATGAAGCAGTACAATATCAAGGATAGGAGTCTTGGCAGTGTTGAGGAGCAGATGGATCTTGGGGTCCGGATCCATAGGACTCTTAAATCGGCTTCACAAGTGGAGGATGTGGTCAAGAAGGCATACGGTGTACTGGCCTTCATTAATCGAGGGATTGAGTTTAGGAGTAGGGAGGTAATGCTGCAACTTTATAAGACCCTTGTCAGACCCCACTTGGAGTACTGTGTGCAGTTCTGGTCACCTCTCTATAGGAAGGATGTGGAAGCAATTGAGAAGGTGCAGGGGAGATTTACAAGGATGTTGCCTGGATTGGGGGGCATGCTTTATGATGATAGGTTGAGGGAGCTAGGTCTCTTCTCACTGGAGAGATGAAGGTTGAGAGGCGACCTCATAGAGGTTTATAAAATGTTGAGAGGAATAGATAGGGTGGATTCTCGGAGGCTATTTCCCAAGGCTCGTAGCTACGAGAGGACACAGGTTTAAGGTGCTGGGGGGCAAGTACAGAGGAGATGTTAGAGGTAAGTTTTTCACTCAAAAGGTGGTGAGTGAATGGAATCGGTTGCTGTCAGTGGTGGTAGAGGCAAACTCGCTGGGGCCTTTTAAGAGACTTCTGGATGAGTATATGGGATTTAATGGGATTGGGAGTTACAGATAGTTCTATGGCCTGGTAAGGATAGATACGATCGGCACAACTTATGGGCCGAAGAGCCTGTTTGTACTGTAATGTTCTATGTTCTACAAGATCTAGAGTCATAGAGTCACAGATGTTTACAGCATCAAAACAGGCCCTTTGGCCCAACTTGTCCATGCTGTCCAGGTAAGCTAGTCCCAATTCCCCGCATTTGGCCCCTATCCCTCTATACCCATCTTACCCATGTAACTGTCTCAATGCTTTTTAAAAGACAAATTGTACCTGCATCTACTACTACCTCTGGCCGCTTGTTCCAAACACTCGCCATACTCTGCGTGAAAAAATTGCCCCTCTGGATGTTTTTGTATCTCTCCCCTTTCATTTTAAATCTTTGCCCTCTAGTTTTAGATTTTCCCTAGCTTTGCAAAAAGATATTGACTATCTCGCTGATCTGTGCCCCTCAGTATTTTATAGACCTCTATAAGATCACCCCTCAGCCTCCTACACTCCAGAGAAAAAAGTCCCAGTCTATTCAGCTTCTCCTTATAACTCAATCCATCAAGTCCTGGCAGCATCCTAGTAAATCTTTTTTGCATCTTTTTTAGTTTAATAATATCCTTTTTATAATAGGGTGACCAGAATTGCATACAGTATCCTAAGCGTGATCTCACCAATATCTTATACAGCTTCAACAAGACATCCCAACTTCTTTATTCAATGTTCTAATGAGTTAACATCAACTTTCTTCAAAACATGAAGATTAACTATGTCTAGAATGAGGTTTCCCAGGATGATGTGAATAGTCTTATTTACATATTGGTATTAACCCTTTACACTATACTTTGGTAGGTTCCTTTCACTCTGACAGAATTTAACAGCAGCATCTGATTAACATTTTCCCGGTTTCCTGAACATAGATAGCAAGATTGAGATTGGGTCAGGATAGCTAGGCCTTTGGCACCAAGCTAGAGTTGGCCATGTAAAGTGAGGGAGACAAATCATGGGATTCAGTGCTTCATTTGTTTATGGATACCCACCCCCCACACCCACCTCTACCCCATTTAACCCTCCCCCTCAGATGCCCAGCATTGGAACTAGAAACTTTTAGTCAAGATGGAGTTAAAATCATTTCTGAAGGTTTGGCAAAATCTCTTGGCTTGTGACTCTGTGCCTCATTTTAAATACCTATCAAATGCTTAGGTTCCAGAATGATGTCCTTCATAACCACTACTTAATAAAACATTCACACATAATTCAATCACTCATATTGTGCAACCAACTCTGTTCCTTGATTTTGGCCCTGAGCCAAACCCCCCAAGAAATAATTTTAACTCCACCTTGACTATGGTTCTCCAGTGCTGGGCACCTGCAGAATGAGAGGGAGGGTTAACTGGTCTGAAGGGTGTGTGTTCACAAGCAGATGAAGCATCGGATCCCATGGTTTTACTCGTCGGCTCTGGGCAATATCTGGATAGCAACATCCAAAAGACTTCAAGCTCACAAGCACTGCAAACAACAATTCTGTGTACAAAGGAGAATACCTTAAATTAAAAACAATATATTCAATTGAAGCATGTCTCCTTGTTTAACAATGTCAAAACCTACCAGTAAATTAACACCAACTCATTCAACTGCAATTGTGATATTTCTTTGTTAACAGAGAAAAAAATAAACTTTGACTTGGATGATTGAGTGGATGAGATGGTGAGGGGAGCGGGGGGGCGGGGGAGAGGCAGGGGGGTGGGGATGCAAAATTCGTTAATAAGTAGAATAGCAAGATGTGAAGAGGATCTGGAAAATGAAGTATAATGTCGGAAAATGTAAAATTATCCTTTTCAGTAGGAAGTATAAAGAATAAGCTCATGATATAAATGGTGAGAGATTGCAGAGCTTTGAGTGCAGAGGAATCTGGGAGTTCCACTGCACAAATTACAAAGGCATATGTGCAGATATAGCAAGTAATTAGGAAAACTAATAGAATGTTAGCATTTATTGGAAAGGGAATTGATTACAAAGTAGGAATGGTATCCTTCACTTCTACAGGACATTAGTAGGACTATGGGCCAGATTCTCCAATCTCCCCCACAGCTGGGATTCTCCAGTCCCGTTGCTGTCAATGAAGATGTCACCGAGCACCAAATTCTCCATTCTCACAAGACAGCTGGAGCAAAGCGTGAATGGTCAGGGAAAGTCAGTCCACATCTGAATTATTGTCTGTTGTATTGGTCCTCTTACTTAAGGAAGAATGTAAATGCACTGGAAGTAGTTCAGAGATGATTAACCAGACTAATACCTAGAATGAACATTGAGGAAACATTGGGCAGACTAGGCCTGTACCCACTGGTGATTAGAAGAGGAAGAAGTGATTTGGTTGACCCTGAGGGGTTTTGATAGATGGCACTTATGGTACAGTGGTTGACACTGCTGTCTCACATCAGGGAGATTCATTTCCAGCCTTGGATCACTGTCTGAGTGAAGTCTGCATGTTCCCCAATATCTACATGAGTTTCCTTTGGGTGCTCCTTTTCCCTCCCACAGTCCAAAGATGTTTGGGTTTGGAGGGTTAAAGGGATAAATATATAAGGCAGGGGATGGATCGGAGTAAAACGTTCTACCAGAGAGTTGCTGCAGATGTGATGGGCCATATTCTGCACTGTAGGGAGACTATGACTGGGTGGAAGAATCGAGAATTATTTAAAAATTGTGGGATGGAGACTGGGGAGGTCGGCGAGTTGGGGGATTGGGTAGGTCAAAGGGGTGGAGAATTAGAGGTGGGTCAGAGAGGTCAGTGGCTGGGAATTGGGGATGGGACAGGGAAGTGAGATGAAGAAACGATCAGAACATTCACACTTCTGAATGTTGCCAGAAATGGAATTGGGAAGGGTCCAGACAAGAGCCATACACCATCTAGAACATAGAACATTACAGCACAGAACAGGCCCTTCGGCCTTCGATGTTGCGCCGACCAAAATAAAAAGCAATGCCCCTCCAAACTAAACCATTCCCTTCTCTTCAATATACTTATCAATTAACCTCTTAAACGCCACCAAACTTGGCGCATCTACAACAGCTGCAGGCAGGGCATTCCACTCCCTAATCACTCTTTGAGTAAAGAACCTACCTCTGATATCCTTCCTATAACTATCACCCCTTAATTTAAAGCTGTGTCCCCTTGTGCTAGCTTTCTCCATCCTAGGAAAAAGGCTATCACTGTCCACTCTATCTAAACCTCTAATCATCTTATATGTTTCAATAAGATCCCCTCTTAGCCGCCTCCTTTCTAACGAAAACAAACCAACGAAAACAAATCTAACCAGAGAAAGTGGAGAATTTCTTGAGCATTGGGTGAGTAATAGAGGGTTTTCACAGTAACTTAACTGCAGTGTTAATGGAAGGCTACTTATGACAATAATAAAGAAATTACACTATAATAAATATTTTGTTTCACCCTATCATTTACTCCACTGAGATCTGAAGTCAAATTTTCATCAGCATCAAGCCAGAAAAGAGGATCACATCCTCCTCAGCCAATGGTCACCTTGGTTTGATGAAGCACCATTCATTGGCTGAATAACTTGTCCATTAGGATACTCTAGACACTCAATTGTTTCTTTTGGACACTGAGCATCTTGAGTGGCAGGTTAGCTAGCCAATGATCATGGGCCATTTCAACAGCAGGAAACAAAATGGTGTCGTGACTATATGACTTGTATGTATTCAAAGTCATTTTTTTCCAAAAAGGAATGGTGGATTTATTATACATCCTGTGTTGTAATTTGCAACTGAAAAAAAATCAGAATTATCTAATACATGTTGATGTTAGATCCTTATTTTGTCCATGGTGAAAGAGGGGGAATAACTAGTTGGAAAGCTATAATTCTTATCGTAGTAGTCCATCTTAAAACATCCCTCAGTAACTATGAATGTCCATTTAATTAGATGTTAAGTCAAATTTATATCGAGCTTAGAATGCCAAAGGTCACATGGTTTATAGTGTCCATTTTAACAACATGCTTGTGTTCAAATTTTTAATGTATCGACTGAAAATTCAACATCTACTGGAAGGGAATATTTTTGACTCTTTGGCTATGAATTGAGACTTGAGTGTTTGAAATGGTGGTGATTCCACGCTACCTACTTGTCCCATGTGATGGGATACCTAGGAATTTTAGAACACTTAACAACTGGAAAGATCTTCCTTCTCAATGACACTAATCTCCTTTCATTATGAAGTAATAGGAAACAGGCTCCATTCCAAAAAGACAATATTGGCAATGCATCAGCAATTGCATTCTTTTGCAATTATATTGTTAAGCTAATTGCATTCTTAAAGACAAGTGATAATCATTGGCTTAGCTTGGAAAGGAATATAAATGGATACAGCTGGGACAATTGATTATGGTTAAGCAGAAAGGAATGGTTATGATGTTGGCTGTCCTGAGAAGAAACTTGCTTATGATAGAAAACAAGTTAAGGCTTATTCCTTCACCATTTGGAACAAAGAAGGGTATAGCACATGAACCTTATTCAGTCTGTATCCCTCTATTTTTTTCCCTATTTGTGTAGCCATCCAGATGCCTCTTGAATGTTGCTAATGTGCTTGTTTCCACCACCTTCTCTGGGAGTGCATTCCAGGCACCCACCACACTCTGCGTGATAAACTGTACATCTCCTTTAAAACTTCCCCCCTTTTACCTTGAACCTGTGCCCCCTTGTAATTGATACTTCCACACTGGGAAAAAGCCTTTGACTATCCATCCCTGTCTAACCCTCTCCTAGATTTGTAGACCCCTATCAGGTCTGCCCCTCAGCCTCTCTTTTTCCAATGAAAACAATCCTAGTTTGTTCAACTCTTCTCATAGCCAATGCCCTTGAGACCAGGAACATCCTGGTAAACCTTCTTTGCATTCTCTCCAAAACATCCACGTGCTTCTTATAGTGAGGTGATCAGAACTGCACACAATACTCCAAATATGGTCTAACCAAGGTTTTATATAGCTGCAACATGTACCAATTAACACAGACTTCAGATTAAAGCAACAGCTTACTCCAGTCATGAACAAATGGAGTTGAGAATGCCAGTGTAACAATAACTCAGAAAACAGCAGTCAACATGGATTCAGAAGTTTCTGTGTAGCCAAACCTCCTGCAACTCTTTGTGGAAGTGACATCCCAAATGACTGAGAAATCCTGTAACATTGCACGTGGAAAATGTTTGACAAGTTCATTATGAAAAACAAAGGCTCAGGGACTGTGACACATTCTTACACAGAAATTAATTACTTTTATCTGCTAATGTCCACTAGCTCTCCCAATATGACTTCATTCTCAGAGGAATCCATCCTTCTGAAAAATTATTTTTTAATTAGAGGTATATTGGTAACTTTTTAGTCCTCCATTGTGTTCCGACACACTGTCTCATTTTGATAAGTTCTCAAAATATAGAAAAAAACATAATCTGAGCAAAAAAAAGTGACAAAGGTGACTAAAGCTCAGAAATAGTTCTAAATAAACTTTGATAAGATAATCAAAGTGCCATCTGTCAGTTAGATGTAAACAAGTACCTCTGCATTCTGTGACAGTTTCATTGGAATTGGCAGCAAGCACTAATTGTGAGAGTTAAATGTAAGACTGTGAGAATGGAGCCATTTCACACATTGAAATGTCTGAATGTCTGTCGGTTAACATCAGTGCATCATTTCAGAATCTTGCCACACATTTTAATTATTGACAAATCTTTACAATTACAATGATGAAAGAGCTTTAAAAAACTGACTTTACAATCAGCATGGAGAGGTCTATATTGATTCTTCATTTCAGAAAAGGACAAACATATCCAGGTTTTCATTGTTATAAGGTAGATTATATTGCAATATTTGCATAAACTGCTTCTCAATTTAACAGACAATGAATGAAGTTAACCAACTGACATTCACAATATTTGTTTTCAAATATACGAACAAAGCACCACTTTAGCTCAGTCACTGAGACTGTTCACACAGTACAGAGCTAATAGTACAAGACTACTCACAGAATCCCTACATTGCAGAAGAAGTTCATTCAGCCCATCAAGGCTACAACGACACCAATTCTACCCAGACCCATATCCCTAACACCACACATATTTATTCTGCTAGCTCCCTGACAACGAAGCTAAAGTTTTCAGAAGGGGAAACAGTTGAACTGAGCAGGACTATAGTGAATGAGGTTTCATCCTAAAGCAGACATGAGTTATGGCCATGTTGTAGATGGGCCAAATTAGACTAATGAAAAGATAATCATGAATTTAAAGCAGTAGCACAATGCTGACATGGAGCGAATGATCTTAGACAAATGAATGTACTAATAAGATATTGTCAGTGTAAAAGGCTGTTTGAATAAGTAACCAGTATTTCTCTTTTAAATGTGTATTTTTGATAGAAAATGGATGCAGCTTTTTTCTTGAGTGTATTTTGTAAAAATTCAGCCAACAGCAAAGTACAGCAAGTCCAACAATTACAACAAGATGGGATGCAGCATTCAGGGGAGAGCCATATTTTTGTAGAACAATAGACTGCTGAATGTGAATGTTTTTATCAGTAGATGTCGGGAACAAAATGGCTTCCAACGCCAGCTCAATGAATAAAGTCATGCTGATAACACAGGTACAGCCAGACATTTTCTCAAGGTCTGGCCTATAGTGACATATGAATATGAATCTGTGGGAACATTAACTTTAACCTTTGCTGTGCTGGGCAATCAAGGAAGGTGACATCTGAAATTAAGGGCAGAAAGATCCCATGAGGTTAGGATGTAAATTGTTATTTGCTGCAGTTGGTGACAGGGATGATTATTGACTGATTTGTTTTAATGTTTCCTGGATTATGCCCGTTGGAAAGATGGGAAATAAGATTCTGGCCTTGTGGAGGCATTGTATTTTAGACAGGTATTGGATTTGCCAGAGCATTCTAGTGAAATGCCAAACCATTTAATGTCATTCTCCCATTCGATCGATTAATCAATAAAAAATACATTTTGGAACAGGATATTTGTTTTGTGGGTTTCTCTGTTTAGCTTAAGTTTTACAATTCACAGTCTCACAGGAAAACCCTCAACAGCTACATCATGTGAAGATCGTAGACTCATCTCTGGGTCACAGACTATCACACCCAAAGAACTTCACTTCTCCTGGTTTGTTAAACGTTTTGTATGCTCCATTCTCAGATGACAAACTTGTCCATGATCTTTTCTCATGAGCTCAAGGAAGGAATTTCCTGAATGATTGAAGACAATTGGAATTTGTAAAAAACATTGCCTTGAATTTGCAAACAGCAACAACTTGTACTGCTTTAGTATAATTCACATCATCGAACACCTAACAGCAAAGAATTGGAATCAGAGAAAGATGACAACTAAATCCAAAATAGACTGATTAACTCAGTTAGTCATGAGCTTTGTGAAAGTGAAACATCGGGAAAGAGAAGCTTATGTTCCACCAACAATGTGAGGAGCAGGAACAGGGTCAGAGAAGCAAAAGGAAGGTTCTCAAAATCGAAACAATTCAACCCTGAATAAGGGGGTCCACAAACCAATCAAATCTTTTAAGACGTGCACTTTTGTTGAACATCTTAAAAAGTGACTGTGGAGGCAATAGGAACATAAAATAATCTAAAATGTAGTTGGATCATGAAACAGTGCAGTCAGTTGCTTTCTCATCTTATTGATAGATACTGAAATTGGGATTATTAAGAATAAAACTCTGGATTGTGTTTTGGAAATGTGAATATTTTATCGGGTTAGTCCCCTAACCATTTAGATTAATGATTGAAAGTTCATCTGTGTCAGTGACGAGAAATGAACATTTTGAAGATGCCACAGACAGAAAATATCAAACCAAGTGAATGATTATGGCAGATGTTGAGGCTGAAAATCCAATGGAAAGATGTTCCCATACATTAGAGTCATAGAGTCATTGAGGTTTACAGCATGGAAATAGGCCCTTAGGCCCAACTTGTCCATGCCTCTCTTTTTCTCAATCCCCTAAGCTAATCCAATTGTCTGCATTTGGTCCATATCCCTCTATACCCATCATACTCATGTAACTATTTAAATGCTTTTTAAAAGATAGAATTGTACCCACCTCTACTATTACTATTTGCATATAGACAGTGAATGAAGTTAATCAATTGACATTCACAATAATTTTTTTCAAATATACAAACAAAGCACCACCAAAATTCCAGACACTCACCACCTTCATGTGAAAAGATTGCCCCTCTGGATACTACTTTATCTTTCCCCTCACCTTAACCTTTTGCCCTCTAGTTTTAGACTCCCCTACCTTTGGGGAAAGATATTGACTGCAGCTGATCTGTGCCCCTCATTATTTTATAGACCTCTATAAAATCACCCCTCAGCCTCCTATGCTCCAGAGACAAAAGTCCCAATATATTCAGCCTCTCCTTATAACTCAATCCATCAAGTCCCAGTAGCATCTTAGTAAATCTTTTCTGCACTCTTTCTAGTTTAATAACATCCTTTCTATAATAGGGTGACCAGAATTACACACAGTATTTCAAATGTGGCCTTACCAATGACATTCTGAAGTTTTGACCAATGAAACCAAGCATATTCAAATGCCTTCTGCACCACTCTGTCCACCTGTGACTCCACTTTCAAGCAGCGATGAACATGTACCCCTAAATCTCTTTGTTATGTTTGGGTGCAGGCCGGGGGTAGGGTACAGTTTGAGTTTCCACTTTAGCCTTTTCACTAAGTGCACTCTCTGCATTCAACTGCACCTGTCATGTTCGGAGACCATTCCACCATCTTGACTACATTTTTCTGAAGCTTATAACTGTCTCCATCACTATCTATTACATTGGCAAGTTTTGTCTAATTTGTAAACACATAACTAGATGGGTGTCAATTCCATTATAGGTGGAATTTCCTGTTCTATTTCAAACATTGATGAACATTTAATAGTTGGTCTGGGTTTGTTCTAGCTGTGAGTTCTGATCAATAAGATAAAAATCATACAATAACAAAGGAAACATCAGGATATTCAAAATTAACCTCAATGAATGAAATAGAGAGAATTCATAACCTCTGCAGTTAGATTAATGAAATAACTGGAAATAACAAAATCATTGTTTAATGCTGATTTTAATTATCCATTTTAGACAGGGAAGGACAATGCAAACAGGATTGATTTCTGGCCTGAGCAGGAGCAGCAAATTAACAGTGAAGACAGAGATAATATTGAACCTAATAATAGGTACGTGAACAAACAGTGAAGGAACAACTTGGAACTCAAACACCCAATGATATGAGGTTTAAGGTGCCAACCTGTTTGTAATTTTTATAAATGATCTGTATGAGGGTATTGAAGGATGGATTAGTAAGTTTGCGGATGACACTAAAGTCGGAGGAGTGGTAGATAGTGAAAAAGGGTGTTATAGTTTGCAGAGAGACTTGGACAAGTTGCAGAGCTGGGCCGAGAGGTGGCAAATGGAGTTTAATGTGGAACAGTGTGAGGTAATGCACTTTGGCAGGAATAACAAATGTGTAGAGTATAGGGCTAATGGTAGGACTCTTAATATTGTTGATGAACAGAGGGATCTTGGTGTATGTGTGCATAGATCCCTGAAAGTTGGCAATCAAGTCGATAAGGTTATTAAGAAGGCATACGGAGTCTTAGCTTTTATTGGTAGGGGGATTGAATTTCGGAGCCGCAACGTCATGTTGCAACTGTACAAAACTCTAGTGCGGCAGCACTTGGAGTATTGTGTGCAGTTCTGGTCCCCACATTATAAGAAAGATGTGGAGGCATTGGAGAGGGTACAGAGAGGTTTACTAGGATGTTGCCTGGTATGGAGGGCAGGTCTTATGAAGAGAGGCTGAGGGATTTGAGGTTGTTTTCGTTAGAAAGAAGACGGCTAAGAGGAGACCTTATTGAAACATATAAGATGATTAGAGGTTTAGATAGGGTGGACAGTGATAGCCTTTTTCCTAGGACGGAGAAAGCTAGCACGAGGGGACATAGCTTTAAATTAAGGGGTGATAGTTATAGGACGGATGTCAGAGGTAGGTTCTTTACCTAGAGGGTGGTAAGGGTATGGAATGCCCTGCCTGCTGCAGTTGTAGATGCGCCAAGTTTGGTGGCGTTTAAGAGGTTAGTAGATAAGTTTATGGATGAAAAGAGAACGGTTTAGGTTAGAGGGTCATTGATTTTTCTTAATTGGTCGGTGCAACATCAAAGGCCGAAGGACCTGTTCTGCGCTGTAATGTTCTATGTTCTATGTTCTAACCAGAGAGGGAAAAAAACCAATGCAGAAATGAGGGCAATCTGATTGGACTGGTAGAGGAATGAAGCTTGAGCTAGTTGGAGGGAAGTGGAAGAAGAGACCAGCAGAGAGGGAGGGAGAGAGGGAAAGAAAGAGAGAAGTACTTTATAAAAGAAAGATTGCAAATGGATTGGACAATGACGCTCCATTCAAAAGTAACTAAGTGTTTCAAGATTCCATGAAAAAATGAAAGAGGTCGAACTGAATTAAATTAAGTCAGGAGATTGATAGGGTTACAATAATAATTGCAAAACAAAGGGATGTGAAAAGATAATTAGAGTCAGATACAGAAAGTGAACAAATGATTTTTAAAATTCTAAAAAACATCAGACGGAACAGGAACGCATTTTAAAAATAAATCAATAGAAAATGATTAATATATGATGGAAGTATTTAGTAAAGGAACACAGAATGGTTAAAGGTGAGAGAGGGAGGTGATGGGCTAAAAAAGTAACAATAGTTAGAATAGGAAAGCCAGAACGTATCATCAAAAATCTTCTTCTCTATCCCCACTCCTGCTACTTCCTGACTCACTGATTTACAATATTTACCAGTTATTATTCCTGCCATGTACTGCACAAGAGGTCAGGAGAGATGTACACAAAATATCAATTACAATTCTTTTATTTTGAATCAAGCCATTAATTTTAAATCATTAATGCATCTTCTACAATCTTCAATTTCGAATTCCTGTGTAAACTTTTGTCACAGCACATTCCCAGGTGGTACAATGGTACTGTCAGTGTTGATTGTTTTCAAGAATATTTTGTCTAATCCAGTATAAGTCAGTGAAATAAATAATGCAGTTCCATTGATGATGTCCTTTGAGTCTCTGCTTTCATCATCATTTTCCATCTTCCTCTGGCATTCTGTCTGGTACATTTTGGAAGATCAGCTTTGACAATACAAATGCAAATTGAAGGACCAGAAACAATGGTGACTTTGCCCAAATTGAAGAAATCCAATTTTACAAGTCATTAAATTTTGATCACTGGAAAATTAGTTCCAAACTAGATCTTAAACAATTGAGTTAACTCTTTTAGCTTCAACAAGCTATGTTGTAGCCATTCTGCCTCACGTATAAGCCTTGCATTTATATAGAACCTTTCAATTTCTCAACCTATCATCTTTGCACCCATTCTTCAATGGAACATCCCATCCCCTATCCTCATAATTCCATGTATTTACCCTGCTAACCCCCTAACATAAACATCTTTGCACACTAAGGAGCAATTTAGCATGGCTAATCCACCTAACCTGCACATCTTTGGACACTAAGGGGCAGTTTAGCATGGCTAATCCATCTAATCTACAGATCTTTGGATTATGAGAGGAAATTGGAGCATCCGGAGGAAACGCACACAGACACAGAGAAAATGTGCAAACTCCACACAGACAGTGACCCAAGCCGGGAGTCAAACCTGGGTCCCTGGTGCTGTGAAGAGCAGTGCTAACCACCGTGTCTCTAATCTTTAATAATTTCCATTTCTTTTGGGCAAGTGGAAAATAGTTCCATCGTTAACTCAATCTTTCACTGATAGCTGCCAAGAATACTTTACTGAAAAAAATAACACAAATACAAATTAATCATTGTATTTCAATTAAATTTCTGTCAATCATAGTTGGTAGTCTGTAAACCTCAGATGAGAGCATCTTGTAGTTTTGTAGTAAATATTATGGGAAGATTGAATTGACTGATCTATATTTATGCTCCATGAGATTGTCAGTCGCTATAGGGTGACCGATATCTCAGCTGTCAGCTGCCTGTGGGGGAAACTTTTCTGCCCGCTGTTTTGCTAATGGATTATTAAGTATTTGAGCATAATTTCTTGATGCTATTTCAGTACTATTTGACACATTCACCAAAGTCTGAATCAGAGTCATTGCTGCTTTCCTTTGTCAGTTTACTCATAAATAAATGTGATACATGTTAAGTTGATTTTAAAGAATGGATCAAATATTATTACTTTCTTGCATTGACCTGCCTGCGATGGTTCCTAATCTACACTGAATATTCAAAGAAACTTTCCAAACTACACCAGCAAGATGTACATTTCAAAGACACAACTAAGTCACAATTGCCAAGAGGCATCAAGTGATGCCTGAAGATTGAAGGGTGGTAAATGTTGTGCCTTTGTTTAAGAAGGGCTGGAGGGAAAAGCCTGGGAATGACAGAACAACGAGCCTAACACCATAAATAGAACATAAGAACTAGGAGCAGGAGTCGGTCGTCTGGCCCCTCAAGCTTGCTCGCCATTCAAGAAGATCGTGATTGATCCCCTTGTGGACTCAGCTCCACTTCTCCGTCTGCTTACTATAACCCTTAATTCCTTTACTGTTCAAAAATTTATCTATTCTTGCCTTAAAAATATTTTAATTGGGTAGCCTTGACTGCTTCACAGATTTACAACCCTTTGTATGAAGAAATTCCTCCTCAACTCCGCCCTAAATCTGCTTCCTCTTATTTTGAGGCTATGTCCCCTAGTTCTAGTTGCAACTTCCCTGCTTCTATCTTATCTACTTCCTTCATCATCTTATATGTTTCTAAAGATCTTCCTTCATTCTTCTGAATTCCAATAGTATAACACCAGTCTACTCACTCAGTCTCTCTGCATAAGCCAATCCTCTCAACTCCAGGAACAACATAGTGAATCTCCTCTGCACTCCCTCCAGTGCCGGTATATCCTTTCTCAAGTAAGGAAACCAAAATTGTACCACTATTCCAGGTGTAGCCCCACCAACACCTTATACAGCTGCAACATAACCTCACTGTTTTTAAACTCTATCCCTGTAGCAACGAAGGACAAAATTCCATTTGCCTTCTTAATTACCTGCTGAAACTGCAAACCAACTCCATGAGATTCCTGCATAAAGATACCCAGATTCCTCTGCACAGCAGCATGCTGCAATTTTTTAATCATTTAAATAACAGTCCATTTTGCTATTATTCCTACCAAAATGGTTGACCTCACATTTACCAATATTGTACTCCATCTGCCAGACCCTCATCCACTCACTATCTATATCCCTTTGCAGACTTTCAGTGTCCTCTGCACACTTTGCTCTTCCACCCATCTCACTGTCATCTGTGAATTTTGACACACTACACTTGATCTCCAACTCCAAACCATCTATGTAAATCATAAACAATTGCAGTCCCAACACTGATCCCTGAGGCACACCACTAGTCACTGATCGCCAACTAGAAAAACGCCCATTTACCCCCACTCTTTGCTTTCTGTTAGTTAATCAATCCTCTATCCATGCTAATACATTACCTGTAACACTGCACCTTTATCTTATGTAGCAGTATTTGATGCGGCACCTTGTCAAATACGTTCTGGAAATCCAGATACACCACATCCACAGATTCCCCATTGTCCACTGCACATGTAATGTTCTCAAAGAATTCCACCAAATCAGTCAAACCATGACTTAGCCTTCATGCACCCATGCTGCGTCTTACCAATAGAACAATTTATATCCAGATGTCTCGCTATTTCTTCCTTGATGATAGATCCAAGCATTTTCCCTAAAAAGAAGTTAAGTTAACCAGCCTATAGTTACCTGCCTTTTGTTTCCCTCCTTTTTTAAACAGTGGCATTATATTTGCTGGTTTCCAATCTGTAGGAACCACCACAGGATCCAGCGAATCTTGGTAAATTACCACTAGTGCATTTGCTATTTCTCCTGCCATCTCTTTTAGTATCCTGGGATGCATTCCATCAGGGCCAGGAGACTTGTCTACCTTTAGCCCTATTAACTTGCCCAACACTTCTTTTATGATAATGGTAGTTTCTAGGTTCTCACCTGCCACAACCTTCCTGCCATCAATTTTTGGCATGTTATTTGTGTCTTCCACTGTGAAGATAGACACAAAACACCATTTTCTCACTTCCAGTTATTACATGCCCCTTCTCATCCTCTAAAGGACTAATGTTTACTTTTGCCTCTGTTTTTCATTTTATATATTTTTATATTTGGTCTATTGCATTCGATGCTCCCAATGTGGTCTCCTCTACATCAGAGAGACCAAGCATAGATTGGGTGATTGTTTTGCTGACTATCTTTGATCTGTTCTCAATCAGGAAGCTGACCTTCCAGTTTCTGCCATTTTAACACATGATCCTGCTCCCATGTCCACATGTCTGTCCCTGGCCTGCTGCAATGTTCCAGTGAAGCTCAACACAAACTGGAGGAACAGCATCTCATTGCCCAGCTCGGCACTTTATAGCCCTCTGATCTCAGCATTGAATTCAACAATGTCAGATGATTTCAACTCCATCTCAATCCTTTTGTTTTCATTTCATTTTATTTTTAACTGTTCTTTACCTTTTATTTCTTTATTGTCTTTCTTTTTTGTTTTCCCCCTACTTTTTATCCCCCTTTTCTGGCCTTTTCTTCCCCTTTGCTTCTCTTTTCCCTTTTTCTTCAATTTTACCTCTCTCTTACTCATTCCTCTACCTCCCTCTTCCCCATCCCACATCTCCATCTCTCACAGTTTACCTTCTGATTTCAGCTTCTCTGCCATTGGACATTCACACTCTTCATTCTCGCTGTGGACTGCCATTAGCAGCCTTTTCCTCTAGATCCTGTGGCTATGACTCATCTTTCATTGTTTTCGTTAGGAAGAAGGCGGCTAAGAGGAGACCTTATTGAAACATATAAGATGATTAGAGGTTTAGATAGGGTGGACAGTGATAGCCTTTTTCCTAGGATGGAGAAAGCTAGCACGAGGGGACATAGCTTAAATTAAGGGGTGGTAGTTATAGGACGGATGTCAGAGGTAGGTTCTTTACCCAGAGGGTGGTAAGGGTATGGAATGCCCTGCCTGTTGCAGTTGTAGATGCGCCAAGTTGGTGGCGTTTAAGAGGTTAGTAGATAAGTTTATGGACGAAAAGGGAATGGTTTAGGTTAGAGGGTCATTGCTTTTTCCTAATTGGTCGGCGCAACATCAAAGGCCAAAGGGCCTGTTCTGCGCTGTAATGTTCTATGTTCATTCCTCCCGCCTGTAATATAAATACATTTCTATGGCTGTTAGCTTTGACAAAGAGTCATCTAGATTCAAAATGTCAGCTCTTTTCTCTCCTTACAGATGCTGTCAGATCTGCTATGATTTTCCAGCATTTTCTCTTTTGGTTTCAGATTCCAGCATCTGCAGTAATTTACTTTTATTCTGTTGTTCAAAGGTAGTCTGAGAGATAGGACCTATGGGCATTTAGAGATGCAAGGACTGATTAGGAGCAGTCAGCATGGCTTTGTGAGTGGAAAATCAAGTCTCACAAATTTGTTTGGGATTTTTGAAGGGGTAACCAAGAAGAGTAGATCAGGGCAGTGCAGTTGATGTTTCCACATTGACTTTAGCAAGGCCTTTGACAAGGTACTGCATAGTAGGTTGTTGCATCAGGTTAAATCTCATGGGATCTAAAGTGAGGTATCTAAAAGAGGGCAGAAGCCAAAGGGTGGTTGTAGAGGATTTTTTTTTCAAACTAGAGGCTTGTGACCAGCGGTGTGCCTCAGGGATCGGTGCTGGGTTCACTTTTATTTGTCATTTATATTAATGATTTGGATGAGAATTTAGTAGGTCGGTGAATTTGCAGATGACATCAAGATTGGTGGCAAAGTGGACACTGAAGAAGGTTAGCTAAGATTGCAATGAAATCTTGATCAATTGGGCCAGGGCTGACGAATGGTAGATGAAATTTAATTTAAATAAATGTGAGGTATTGCATTTTGGTAGATTGAACCAGGATAGGAGTTACTCGGTTAATAAAAGAACAAACAACAAAGAACAAAACATAGAACATTACTGCGCAGAACAGGCCCTTCGGCCTTCGATGTTGCGCCCACCAATTAAGAAAAAGCAATGACCCTCTAACCTAAACCATTCCCTTTTCATCCATAAACCTATCCACGGACCTCTTAAACGCCCCCAAACTTGGCGTATCTACAACTGCAGCAGGCAGGGCATTCCATACCTGTACCACCCTCTGGGTAAAGAACCTACCTCTGACATCCATCCTATAACTACCACCCCTTAATTTAAAGCTATGTCCCCTCGTGCTAGCTTTCTCCATCCTAGGAAAAAGGCTATCACTGTCCACCCTGTCTAATTCTCTGATCGTCTTATATGCCTCAATAAGGTCTCTTCTTAGCCGCCTTCTCTCTAATGAAAAGAAACTCAAATCCCTCAGCCTCTCCTCATAAGACCTTCCCTCCATACCAGGCAACATCCTGGTAAACCTCCTCTGCACCTTCTCCAATGCCTCCACTACTTTCTTATAATGTGGCGACCAGAACTGTACACAATACTCCAAGTGCGGCCGCACTAGGGTTCTGTACAGTTGCAACATGATGTTGCGGCTCCGAAATTCAATCCCCCTACCAATAAAAGCCAAGACTCCATATGCTTTCTTAACAACCTTATCGACTTGATTGCCAACTTTCAGGGATCTATGCACATATACACCAAGATCCCTCTGTTCATCAACACTATTAAGAGTTCTACCATTAGCCCTATACTCTACACATTGTTATTCCTGCCAAAGTGAATTACCTCACACTTTTCCGCATTAAACTCCATTTGCCACCTCTCGGCCCAGCTCTGCAACTTGTCCAAGTCTCTCTGCAAACTATAACACCCTTTTTCACTATCTACCACTCCTCCGACTTTGGTGTCATCAGCAAATTTAGTAATCCATCCTTCAATACCCTCATCCAGATCATTTATAAAAATTACAAACAGCAGAGGACCCAAAACAGAAGTTGTAACCGAACTCCATGATCAATAATTTCCATCAACTACCACCCTCTGTCTTCTATCAGCTAGCTAATCCAATTAGCTAGATCACCCTCAATCCCATACATCTGCATTTTCTGCAGAAGCCTTCCGTGGGGAACCTTATTGAACGCCTTACTAAAGTCCATATATACAACGTCAACTGCCTCATCCCCATTCACCTCTTTGGTCACTTTTTCAAAAAACTCAATAAGGTTAGTAAGGCACAACCTACCCTTCACAAAACCATGCTGACTATCCCCAATCAATTCATTTTTCTCTAAATGACTATAAATCCTATCCCTAATAATTCTTTCCAAAACTTTACCCACAACAGAAGTAAGACTCACCGGTCTATAATTCCCAGAAAAGTCTCTATTCCCCTTCTTGAACAATGGGACCACATTCACTATCCTCCAGTCTTCCAACACTATACCTGTAACCAACAGGTATACTTCCACCCGCGATCCCTGTCTATGTTTATAGATCTATGCATTGAAACCAAATTTGAGACAATTTAGGGAGAATTTGTTCTGCCAATCAGCCTAAGAGCACATCTTTGGGATGTGGGAGGAAACTGGAGCACCTGGAGAAAATCCACGCAAGCACGGGGAGAATGCGCAAACTCCCACAGACACAGGCCCAAATCAACGTATCTGCACAGTACAGCGATAGTCACTGAGCTGTCGTGTTGCCCATCAAATGGTCCAGGTCAAGCGTACACTAACGACATGAAGCACTAGGATACTCTCGAAAAAAAACCAACACCAGCCCTGTCACGACACATCGCGTGTATGAACATAGAACATTACAGCGCAGAACAGGCCCTTCGGTCTTCGATGTTGTGCCGACCAATTAAGAATAAGCAATGCCCCTTGTTAGACAACAAGGTGGACCAAAGTACCTGTAGGATTAAACAAATATATCAATATCATCATCTATTTACACACTTCCCAGGGACTCCCAAGGCTCATGATCCCTATTTTAAATCAGTTTTCTATACCCCTCCATTCCCATTCTGTTCATGTGCCATCTAAGTATTTCTTAAATAACTCCAGAGTGCCTGCCTCCACCACTTTACTTGGCAGCGCATTCCATACCCCCACCACCCTCTGTGTGAAAAAACTCCCTCCAGCATCCAAATTATACCTTACCCCCCTCACCCTAAGCCCGTGACCCCTCGTGCTATTTGAGTCCAACCTAGGAAAAAGCTTAACCCTGTTTACTCTATCTATCCCCTTCATAATCTTGTACACCTCTATTAGATCTCCTCTAAGTCTACGTCTTTCTAAGGAAAACAGTCCCAATTTGCCTAACCTCTCCTCGTAACTCAGACCTTCCATACCAGGCAGCATCCTGGTAAACCTCCTCTGCACTCTCTTCAGAGTCTCCACGTCCTTCCGGTAGTAGGGCGACCAGAACTGGACGCAGTATTCCAAATGAGGTCTAACGTTTTATACAACTGCAACATTAAAGGCCAGCTCTTGTACTCTATACACCTTCCTATAAAGGCTCGCATACCATATGGTTTCTTCACAACCTACTCCACTTGCTCTGCCACCTTCAGAGACTTGTGCACCTGCACCCCCAGGTCCCTCTGCATTTCTATACTCTTAATTGGTCTACCCTTTATCATATACCTCCCCCCTACGTTCCTTCTCCCAAAATGCATCACATCACATTTATCAGGATTGAATTCTATCTGCCATCTGTCTGCCCAAGCTACCTGCTATATCACCTGACAATGCTCCTCACTATCCGCAAGTCCAGCCATCTTTGTATCGTCTGCAAACTTGCTGATCACTCCACTTACTCCCTCTTCCAAGTCATTTATATATATTACGAATAGAAGAGGTCCCAGTACCGAGCCCTGCGGCACACCACTAGTGACCAACCTCCAGCTAGAGAAACACCCTTCCACTATTACTCTCTGTCTCCTATTACCAAGCCGGTTACTTATCCATCTAGCTACCTGTCCTTGTATCCGATGAACCTTGACCTTTTCAACTAACCTCCCATGAGGGGCTTTGTCAAACGCCTCACTGAAATCCATATAGACAACATCAACGACTTGCCCTTCGTTGACCATTTTCGTCACCTCCTCAAAAAATTCTCCCAGATTCGTAAGGCACGATTTCCCTTTAGCAAAGCCATGCTGCGTATCCCTAATCAGATCGCAACACTCTAAGTGCCTATACATCCTATCTCTAAGAACCCCCTCCACCAGCTTCCCTACCACAGATGTCAAACTCACCAGCCTATAGTTTCCAGGGTTATCCCTACTACCCTTTTTAAACAACGGTACAACATTAGCTATTCTCCAGTCCTCTGGGACCTCATCTACATCCAAAGAAGAGACAAAGATTTGCGTCAGAGGCCCAGCAATTTCACCTCGCATCTCCCTAAGCAGCTTGGAATAAATGCCATCAGGCACCAGAGATTTATCAGTTTTAATGCTACCTAGAAGCTCTAACACTTCCTCCCTCGGTATGGATATTTCCCTCAACTGGTCCACAGCTCCCTCAGAGACAGGAGCTTTCAACAAGCCCCTCTCCTTCGTGAATACTGATGCAAAGTATTCATTCAGGATCTCCCCCAGTTCCCTCGGGCTCTAAGCACAGTTCCTCTCCTCTGTCCCTAAGAGGTCCGATTTTTCTTCTAACCACCCTTTTATTCCTAATAGCGGAGTAAAATGCCTTTGGATTTTCCTTAATCCTATCCACCAAAACCATTTCATGCCCCCTTTTTGCCCTTTTAACTCCCCGTTTGAGTTCCCTCCTAACCTCTCTATATTCCTCCAACGCTGTCTCCATTCCCAGCTGCTTTGACCTATCATAAGCCTCTCTTTTCTTCCTAATCAAGTCCTCAATATCCTTAGTAATCCACGGCTCTCTAATCCTACCTTTCCCATCTTTTCTCTTAGCCAGCACATATTTACCTGGCAACATTTTCAGTATTCCCTTGAAAGAGTCCCACGTGCCTAGCGTGGACTTACCCTCGAACAACCGTTCCCAATCAGTTTCCATAAGTTCCTGCCTAATCCGACCGTAGTTAGCCTTCCCCCAATTCAGCACCCTGACCCTAGGACAACACGCATCCTTTTCCATCTTTATCCTAAAATAGACAGAATTGTGGTCACTATTAGCCACATGTTCCCCTACTATAACATCAGCCACGTGCCCTGGCTCATTACACAGAACTAAATCCAATAAAACTCCTTCTCTAGTCGGGCTAGCCACATACTGCTCCAACGATCCTTCCAGTACACATTTTACAAATTCCTCCCTGTCCAAACCCCCAGCTCTATGTACCTTCCAATCCACCCTAGGGAGATTAAAATCTCCCACTATAATGACTCTGTTCTTTCTGCACCTATCCAAAATGTCTTTACATATGCCTTCAATTACCTGCGGACTGTTGGGTGGCCTATAATATACCCCTAGCATAGTAATTGCCCCCTTCCTATTCCTCAACTCCACCCACAGCGACTCCACTCCTAATCCTCTGTATTGTCCTCCCTCTGCACCGCTGTGATGGTCTCCCTAACTAACACCACTCCCCCACCTCTTCTGGACCCTCCTCTATCACGCCTGAAACACTTATACCCAGGAATATTCAGCTGCCACTGCTCCCCTTCCTTTAACCACATCTCCGTCACCGCAACCACATCCAAGTTCCTCGCAAACATTAAGGTCCGAAGTTCATCCGTTTTTCCTGTTACGCTCCTCGCATTGAAACAGTCAGACTCCAGACCTCCAAGCCCACTCTGAACCTCCCTCTCTCTGGTGTATTTCCTCTCACCTAAGCTTACTCTATCTCCCATCTCACTCCCTACCGAGCTATTGGTCTCAGCACCCCCCCTTCCATATTAGTTTAAATCCTGCTGCAGAAACACTCCAGCTAACCTCCCAGCTAAGATATTCATGCCCTTCCCATTTAAGTATTCCCCGTCCCTTCTATACAGGTGCCCTTCTTTCACAAATACTACCCAGTTATCCACAAATATGAAACTCTCTGCCCTACACCAATCCTTCAGCCACACATTCAGCTGTAGGATCTCATGGTAGGGTACTGGGGAGAGTTAAAAAAACAAAGAGATTCAGAATACAGCTTCATAGCTCCTTGAAAGTGGAGACACAGGTGGACAGAGTGGTGAAGAATCCATTCAGCATGCTTGGTTTTATCAGTCAAAACATTAAATGCAGGAGTTGGGATTCCCTGTTGAAGCTGTTCAAGACATTAGTGAGGCCATACTTGGAATACTGTGTACAGTTCGGGTCACCCTATTATAGAAAGGGCATTGTTAATATGAAAGAGTGTAAAAAAGTTAATGGTTTGAGTTACAAGGAGAGGCTGAATAGACTTGAATTTTTTCCCTTAGAGTGGAGAAGGCTGAGGGGTGAGCTTATAAAGAGTTATAAAATAATGAGGGGCATAGCTGAGGTAGATAGTGAACATCTTTTTCCCAAATGTAGGGGAGTCTAAAACTAGGGGGCAAAAGTTTGAGGTGAGAGGGGAGACTTACAAACGAGTCCAGAGGGACAATTTTTTAGAAGGCAGTGGGTGTCTGGGTCAAGCTGCCAGAGATAGTATTTTGCCTTTTTAAAAACATTTAGACAGTTACGTGGGTAAATGGGTATAGAGAGATATGAGCCAAACATGGGCAATTAGAACTAACTTAGTGGTAAAACCTGGTTGGAATGGACAAATTGGGGTGAAGAGCCTGTTTCCATGCTGTAAACCTCTATGACTCTGAGAAGCAAAATCACCAGACAACATCACAGCAGAGAGAAATAAATGAGTCGAGCCTTGGAGACCATGTCAAACCTCAAGGAAAGTTTTATTCCATATGCACATGGGCGAGCCAGACGCCAGCCTGAAATCTTGGTTTGCCTGCGAGTTCTCTCTGGCCGTGGTAGATTGCTACAGGTTATTATACTGCTTCGAATCACAAAGGTTTACATTAGCAAACTAATTCCTTGAGCTGGATACAAGATGATTCTTCTAATCTCATTATACAGATTGCATTGTTCAGGACAACTTTGTTAATCAGTTTCTTGAGCAGTTTAAAATGACCATACTAAGAATTAATCTCAATCTTTGATTATATAAAACACAAAGGCTTTCCTGGTCATGATATATTCAGAGTTTTGTCAAGGGAATAATACCAGTTTGAAACAGGAAGCAGTGGTGAGCTGTGTGTGAAGAGATTTCAGATTCCCTAGACCAAGGTTGACAGTAATTGATGGATGTTGATAATTTGCGACATGAAAAGCAGCCAGAAATCCTGGAGTAATTGTAGAGACTCGACCACAAATCCTGACTTTCGCCCAGACAGAATGATGATCCAGAGATTTGTGTAATGTTAAAGCTTGTAACAGCTGGATCCAGCTGTCTTTTCGAACATATTAATCTTCCCTGATTCAAAAACTGCAGATCAGCAAAGCAGGGCTTCCCAAATTCCTGAGATCTATCTAAAAATTAACTTTATATTTCATAATTCCAAACAATTTTGGAACTACTTACATTTAATTCATAAAAAAACACTGCAAATATTGCAAAACTGTAATAAAAACAGAAAATGCTGGAAATATTTAACAGATGGAATTTTCCCAGAAGTGTTATAACAATGGGAATACCAGAACATCGACATGGTCCGCACCTAATCATCCCACACTTGGGAAGTGGCGAGTTTCACACTGGTTCTGGGAGAAGTGGGGCCTAAACATACCAGTGAACACGGCTTCACAGCACTTAAGTGCCCTAACCTCACACTGCATTGGGAGAACCTCCTCTCCGTGGAAATTAGGACATCTTCCACATTGGCAGCATGTTCCCGCACACCCTCCCCAACACAAGTCACTGATATTGGGGCTTTGGGGCCCTTTTGATGGATCTCCCTGCCTGTTGACCTCTTGGCATACCCTACCATCATGACCCCTTTTGTGCTCCATTCCTGTATAACCCCCTTGCATATCAATGCCCTCCACCCCCACTCACCACTCAGGCCTTACCCAAAGAACAAAGAGAATTGCAGCACAGGAACAGGCCCTTTGGCCTTCCAATTGAACTGTGCTATCCAATTGAACTAAAAGCCCCTACACTTCCAGAAATCATATCCCTCTATTCCCATCACATTCATATATTTGTCAAGATGCCTTTAAAAGTCACTAACGTATCCACTTCAACTACCTTGCCTGGCAATGAATTCCATGCACCCACCACCCTCTGTGTAAAAGATCTGTCCTGTACATCTCCTTTAAACCTTGCCCCCTTGTACCTTAAACCTATGCCCCCTAATAATTGACTTTTCCACACAGGGAAAACTTCTGACTATCCACTCTCTCTATTCCTCTCAATCTTGTAGACTTCTATCAGGTCTCCCCTCAACCTCTGTCGTTCCAGTGAGAACAAACCAAGTTTCTCTAACCTCTCCTCATAACTAATGCCCTCCATACCAAGTAACATCCTGGTAAATCTTTTCTGTACCCTCTTCAAAGCCTTCACATCCTTCTGGTAGTGTAGCGACCAGAATTGAACACTATATTCCAAGTGTAGCCTAACTCAGATTCTATAAAGCTACAACACAACTCGCCAATGTTTAAACTCAATATCCTGGCTGATGAAGGCAAGCATGCCGTATGCCTTCTTGACTACCTTCTCCACCTGCATTGCCACCTTCAGTGACCTGTTACTTGTACGCCCAGATTCCTTTGTCTATCAATATTCTTATGGGTTTTGCCAATTACTGTATATTTCCTATCTGCATTAGACATTCCAAAATGCATTACCTCATATTTGTCCAGATTAATCTCCATCTGCCATCTCTTCACTCAAGTCTCCAATTGATCTATATTCTGCTCTATCCTCTGAAGGTCCTTATCGCTATCCACAAATCCACCAATCTGTGTGTCATCCACAAAGAACAAGAACAAAGAACAAAACAGCACAGGAAACAGGCCCTTCGGCCCAACGAGCCCGCGCCGCCACCCTGATGTTCCCACCTCTATCTGCAATCCTTGTCCATGTTTATAGATCTATGGATTAAAAACCAAATTTGAGACAATTTTGGAGAATTTGTTCTGCCAATTAGCCTAAGAGCACATCTTTGGGATGTGGGAGGAAACTGGAGCACCTGGAGAAAACCCTTGCAAGCACGGGGAGAATGCACAAACTCCCACAGACACAGGTCCAAATCCACGTATCTGCACAGCACAGCGATAGTCACTGAACTGTTGTGTTGCCCATCAAATGGTTCAGGTCAAGCGTACACTAACAACGTGAAACACTAGGATACTCTCGAAAAAGATCCAAGAGCAGCCCTCTCACGAGCTTACTAATCAATCAACATTTTCCTTCAAGTCATTTATATATATTGCAAACAGCAAAAGTCCCAGCACTTATTCCTGAGGAACATCACTTGTCACAGCCCTCCATTCAGAAACACACCCTTCCACTGCTACCCACTATTGTCTTTGACTGAGCCAGTTTTGTATCCCCTTTGGCACTGCCCCAGCATACTGCCAGGGTGTCTGATGAGAACTTGCACCCCAGAATTAAACATTACTTGATTGACAGCTCAAGCTCTCTGATCTCTGCTATCAATTTCACAATGATTATTTACACACGATAAAGTGGTTTTAAGGATTTGAGTGTTTTTGTTTTTGATGCTTTAAAGGATCTGGGTAATTGACATTTCCATTGGCTTATAGTGAAACTACATTTTTAACATAGTAGCAAGTTATTAACTGATTTGTTAAAGATTTTTAATACATTCCACTGACAATATATTCATTATCTCTGTACAGTGCATCATAGGTCAGTGAGCGTGTGGAGGTGGAAGGGATGCATTTGGGATGGGGGGGCTATGGAAGACTATGGAGGGCATGAGGTAGCAAATATGGAGCACTTGGAGAATTGAAGATGAGGGGTGTAAAGACTGGAATCACTTTTCTTTTCTATTTTAATTGACTTGAAGTTACACAATACTGAGATGAGTCTTTAGCAATGCCTGCATTTAACGGGCAGACACTGGGAGTCCCTCCAAACCGTTTCCCTGATTTTTCTGACAACTCCAGCCTGTAGGCAGTCAAGTGGATAAAGTTGTTAAGAAGGCTTATGGAGTCTTAGCTTTTATTGGTAGGGGGATTGAATTTAGGAGCCGCAGCATCATGTTGCAGCTGTACAAAACTCTAGTGCGGCCGCACTTGGAGTATTGTGTGCAGTTCTGGTCGCCACATTATAAGAAAGATGTGGAGGCATTGGAGAGGGTACAGAGGAGGTTTACTAGGATGTTGCCTGGTATGGAGGGCAGGTCCTATGAAGAGAGGTTGAAGGATTTGAGGTTGTTTTCGTTAGAAAGGAGGCGGCTAAGAGGGGATCTTATTGAAGCATATAAGATGATTAGAGGTTTAGATAGGGTGGACAGTGATAGCCTTTTTCCTAGGATGGAGAAAGCTAGCACGAGGGGACACAGCTTTAATTAAGGGGTATGAGTTATAGGACGGATATCAGAGGTAGGTTCTTTACTCAAAGAGTGATTAGGGAGTGGAATGCCCTGCCTGCAGCTGTTGTAGATGCGCCAAGTTTGGTGGCGTTTAAGAGGTTAGTTGATAAGTATATGGATGAGAAGGGAATGGTTTAGTTAGGAGGGGCATTGCTTTTTATTTTGGTCGGCACAACATCGAAGGCCGAAGGGCCTGTTCTGTGCTGTATTGTTCTATGTTCTATGTTCTATGTATCCAGCCAGTTACAAGTGGTGTACGTCAGGGATCTGTTTTGGGGCCCCTGCTGTTTGTAATTTTTATAAATGATCTGGATGAGGGTATTGAAGGATGGATTAGTAAATTTGCGGATGACACCAAAGTCGGAGGAGTGGTAGATAGTGAAAAAGGGTGTTATAGTTTGCAGAGAGACTTGGACAAGTTGCAGAGCTGGACCGAGAGGTGGCAAATGGAGTTTAATGTGGAACAGTGTGAGGTAATTCACTTTGGCAGGAATAACAAATGTGTAGAGTATAGGGCTAATGGTAGGATTCTTAATAGTGTTGATGAACAGAGGGATCTTGGTGTATATGTGCATAGATCCCTGAAAGTTGGCAGTCAAGTCGATAAGGTTGTTAAGAAGGCATATGGAGTCTTAGCTTTTATTGGTAGGGGGATTGAATTTCGGAGCCGCAACGTCATGTTGCAACTGTACAAAACTCTAGTGCGGCCGCACTTGGAGTATTGTGTGCAGTTCTGGTCCCCGCATTATAAGAAAGATGTGGAGGCATTGGAGAGGGTACAGAGGAGGTTTACCAGGATGTTGCCTGGTATGGAAGGCAGGTCTTATGAAGAGAGGCTGAGGGATTTGAGGTTGTTTTCGTTAGAAAGAAGGCGGCTAAGAGGAGACCTTATTGAAACATATAAGATGATTAGAGGTTTAGATAGGGTGGACAGTGATAGCCTTTTTTCTAGGATGGAGAAAGCTAGCACGAGGGGACATAGCTTTAAATTAAGGGGTGGTGGTTATAGGACGGATGTCAGAGGTAGGTTCTTTACCCAGAGGGTGGTAAGGGTATGGAATGCCCTGCCTGCGTCAGTTGTAGATGTGCCAAGTTTGGTGGCGTTTAAGAGGTTAGTAGATAAGTTTATGGACGAAAAGGGAATGGTTTAGGTTAGAGGGTCATTGCTTTTTCTTAATTGGTCGGCGCAACATCGAAGGCCGAAGGGCCTGTTCTGCGCTGTAATGTTCCATGTTCTATGTATCCGTTCCTCAAGACCCTGCATTTGGGACATTTTAACTTAGGTGGACAAGCTGAGATACAAACTTTCCCACCTCAACCACTCTCCATGTCATGAAAATTTCTGATATAGAGATGCCGGCATTGGACTGGGGTAGTTAGAACTCAGTAAGAATTTAGCAACACCAATTTTAAATCCAACCGATTTATTTGATAGTAAATCTGCTAGCTTTCGACACTCTTGTGCCTTCATCAGGCAAATGAAGTGTTCTGGTCTGTAATCGTACACATATCAACACAGACAGTATTCGCATTCTAATCAGCAATCTGTGACTGTCTGTGTTGATATGTGTGCGATTGCAGACCAGAACTCTGCATTTGCCTGACGAAGGCACAAGTGTCGAAAGCTCGCAGATTTACTATCAAATAAATCGGTTGAATTTAAAATTGGTGTTGCTAAATTCTTAATGGAAATCTCTGGCCAGAGGGTCAGCTAAAACAGGCAGGTTGGTTTCACACAAACTGACAATGAAGCTAAATGGCCATTTTTAGATCTGTGTAATCAAGGATGAAATTCATATATGGATCCAGTTCACCACTCATTTCACAACTCAAAAACTTTATTCTAATCTTTCAGCAAATTATTAACATGTATTATCAGCACATTTCTCAACTTTCAATGTAAAGATTTAATTGTAAGATTTAATTTAAAAAACATTAAAAATGTATCCTGAATAAAATTGTGAAGAGTATCACCTAATTAAAATGCTGAAATGAGGAGCTGAATGAATTACTGACTCAAACCGTCAGATTGGCTCCTCACACAATGTCTTCCCAAGTTGCTGAGTGAAGTGTTAGTGGACAATCAACTTTATATCAGTTGAAATATTCTATGACCTGTGATAATATTAATAACGTGAACTGCAGCAGCAGCTGGAGAGTGTTCACAAACTGCATTTCATTCCTATGTTGGACGGAAAATGCCAATCACTGCAGTAACACCAGCAACAGATTGTCTCTGTCCAGTGGGTTAGGCTGCATTAATTAGTGCCAATCTCCTGCCTTCAGAAGCAATTATGTTCAGCCTATTGTGAGCGACCTTCGAAAAGCTGAGAGGCAAAATTCCAAACTTGCGCAATGATTGGTGCTGCAGCTGAGTGCTCACACACGACTGGTCCTGACATTTCTCCAGCCTGGATCTGTATTGGGACATGGGACATGGGACATGGGACATGGGACATGGGACATGGGACATGGGACATGGGACATGGGACATGGGACATGGGACATGCCCTTCGATGTTGCGCCGACCAATTAAGAAAAAGCAATGACTCTCTAACCTAAACCATTCCCTTTTCGTCCATAAACTTATCTACTAACCTCTTAAACGCCACCAAACTTGGCGCATCTACAACTGATGCAGGCAGGGCATTCCATACCCTTACCACCCTCTTGGTAAAGAACCTACCTCTGACATCTGTCCTATAACCACCACCCCTTAATTTAAAGCTATGTACCCTCGTGCTAGCTTTCTCCATCCTAGGAAAAAGGCTATCACTGTCCACCCTATCTAAACCTCTAATCATCTTATATGTTTCAATAAGGTATCCTCTTAGCTGCCTTCTTTCTAACGAAAACAACCTCAAATCCCTCATTTCTCCTCATAAGACCTGCCCTCCATACCAGGCAACATCCTGGTAAACCTCCTCTGTACCCTCTCCAATGCCTCCACATCTTTCTTATAATGCAGGGACCAGAACTGCACACAATACTCCAAGTGTGGCTGCACTAGAGTTTTGTACAGTTGCAACATGACGTTGCGGCTCCGAAATTCAATCCCCCTACCAATAAAAGCTAAGACTCCGTATGCCTTCTTAACAACCTTATCGACTTGATTGCCAACTTTCAGGGATCTATGCACACATACACCAAGATCCCTCTGTTCATCAACACTATTAAGAGTCCTACCATTAGCCCTATACTCTACACATTTGTTATTCCTGCCAAAGTGAATTACCTCACACTTTTCCACATTAAACTCCATTTGCCATTTCTCGGCCCAGCTCTGCAACTTGTCCAAGTCTCTCTGCAAACTATAACACCCCTCTTCACTATCTACCACTCCTCCGACTTTGGTGTCATCCGCAAATTTACTAATCTATCCTTCAATACCCTCATCCAGATCATTTATAAAAATTACAAACAGCAGGGGCCCCAAAACAGATCCCTGAGGTACACCACTTGTAACCGAACTCCACGATGAATATCTCCCATCAACCACCACCCTCTGTCTTCTATCTGCTAGCCAATTCCTAATCCAATTAGCTAAATCACCCTCAATCCAATACATCTGCACTTTCTGCAGAAGCCTTCCATGGGGCACCTTATCGAACACCATACTAAAGTCCATATATACCACATCAACTGCCTTACCCCCATCCACCTCTTTGGTCACTTTTTCAAAAAACTCAATAAGGTTAGTAAGGCACGACCTACCCTTCACAAACCATGCTGACTATCCCCAATCAATTCATTTCTCTCTAAATAACTATAAATCCTATCCCTAATAATTCTCTCCAATACTTTGCCCACAACAGAAGTAAGACTCACCAGCCTATAATTCCCTGGAAAGTCTCTATTCCCCTTCTTGAATGAGTCTTAGCCTGGTAGAGGCTGAGAAGGGCAAGTAACTTTCATAACAAAATGATATTAAACTCTGCGAATCTGTAGGAAAGATTACACCCACCCTGTTTCAATGCAGATCAAAGAAACCACAGAAACCATAAAAATGTTCCAGCACAGAAGGAAGCCATTCAACCCATCCAACAAAGAACAAAGAAAATTACAGCACAGCAACAGGCTCTTCAGTCTTCCAGGCCTGCACTAAAACCCCCTACCCTTCAGGGAACCACATCCCTCCATTCCCATCCTTGTACTTGTCAAGATGCCCCTTTAAAAGTCACTACCGTATTCATTTCCACTACTTCCACCAGCAATGAGTTCCAGGTACTCACTAATCTCTGTATAAAGTATCTGCCTTGCACATCTCCTTTAAATCTTATCTCTCATATCTTAAAACTATGCAACCTGGTAATTGACTCTTCCACCCTGGGAAAAAGCTTCTGACTATCCACTCTGTCTATGCCTCTCATAATCATGTAGACTTCTATCAGGTCCACTCTCAACCTTCATCGCTCCAGTGAGAACAAATCAAGTTTCTCCAATCTCTCCTCATAGCTAACATCCTCCATACTAGGCAACATCCTGGTAAATCTTTTCTGTACCCTCTCCAAAGCCTCCACATCCTTTTGGTAGTGTGGTGACCAGAATTGAATATTATATTCCAAGTATAGTCTAACTAAGGTTCTATAAAGCTGCAACATGACTTGCCAATTTTTAAACTCAGTGCCCTGGCTGATGAAGGCAAGCATGTTCTATGCCTTCTTAACTACCTCCTCTACCTGCATTGTCAACTTCAGCGATCTGTGTACTTATTCACCCAGATCCCTCTGCCTATCAATATTTATGGGCACTGCCATTTACCGTATATTTCCTATCTGTGTTAGACCTTCCAAAATGCAATACATCACATTTGTCTAGATTAAACTCCATCTGCCATCTCTCTGCCCACGTCTCCAGCTGATCTCTATCCTGCTGTATTTTCTGATGGTCCTCATCGCTATCCACAAGTCCAACAATCTTAGTGTCGTCCACAAACTTGCTAATCAATCCAGCGACATTTTTCTTCAAATCATTTATATATATTACAAAAGCAAAGGTCCCAGCACTGATCCCTGAGGAACACCACTTGCCACAGCCATGTCCTCAGCCCTTTACTATACTTGTCATACATTTATGACAGTGGTCAAATTCTCCTTCAACTCCATTTTCAAGTTTGCTGATGACACCACTGCAGTGGGATGGATCTCAAGCAAGACAGCATACAGGAATGAAGTAGAGAATCTGGTGGAATGGTGCTATGATAATAATCTCTCCCCCAGTGTTGGTGAAACAAAAGAGATTGCCATCAATTTCAGGAAACAAAGTGGAGATATGTCCCTGATTACATTAATGGGGATGAAGTAGAAATTGTTTGAGGCTTCAGGTTTCTAGGTGTCCAGATCACCAACAAACTGCTTTGGTCCCTCCAAGCTGATGCTATATTTGAGAAAGCCCACCAAGTTCCTCAGGAGGCTAAGGAAATTTGGCATGTCCACTATGATTCTAACTGATTTTTGCAGATGCACCATAGAAAGCATCCTTTCCAAGTGCATCTCAGTTTGGTGTGGCCCCTGCTCTGCCCAAGACTGCAAAAAAACTACAAAGAATTGTGAATATATCCCTGTCCATCCCTCAAACCAGCCCTGCATCCATTGACTATCTACACTTCCAGCTTCCTCAGCAAAGCAGACAGCATAATTATTGACCCCACACACCCCGGACATTCTCTCTTCCACATTTTTCCATCGGGAAAAAGATACAAAAGTCTGAGGTCACATACCGACCGACTCAAGAACAGCTCCTTCCCTGCTGCCATCAGATTTTTGAAGAGACCTATCATACATTTAGTTGGTTTTTCTCTACACCCTAGCTATGATTGGAGAATTACATTCTGCACTCTCTCCTTTCCTTCTCTCCTATGTACTCATTGAACAGTATGCTTTGTCTGTATAGCACTCAAGAAACAATTCATTTCACTACTTCTTGATGTGTGATGATAATAAAATCAACTTAATTCAAAGAACAAAGAAAATTACAGCATGGCCACAGGCCCTTCGACTCTCCAAGCCTGCACCGACCATGCTGCCCGACTGAAGTTAAACCTGCTACCCTTCCGGGGACCATATCCCTCTATTCCCATCCTATTCATGTACTTGTCAAGACGCCCCTTGAAAGAATTGATTCATTCAATCGCTCCTCATAGATAGATTTTTCTTACCCTGACAACACCAGGAACAGGAATATTCACTGCTGGCAAATGTACAGTAAATAATCTCAATTCTCCAGTCTATTGGCCAATAATACGTTTGAGACTCAAGTCAAGTTTCATTTCAATTATTATAATCTGCTAAAACTTCATTGCAATCTGGCAGGATTAGATATTCTGAACAGATAACCGTAAACATATTCTGTCTCAATTCATAAAGATATTTAAAAATCTATTTAATTTAACAGCTTTCGAAAACTTGCTCATTGAGTTGAAGGCAGGTGAGTTTTAGATTTAGCTTAAAAACAAGTCTGATTCTGAATATGTTATATCTGCAAATAGTTAATTCAATAACTAGCTTAAACTGATTTCCAGACCCTAGATTTCACTTGGTATAATATTCAATGATTTTAAAATACTGCTTTTGTCGACTCTGGAGTGTCGTTCTGGGCTGCAGTAGAATGCAAAAGTTAGAATTTGATAAGGATGAAGTTCAGCAAGGAGTCGGGGGGGGGGGGGGGGGAGCGGTTTCACTGAGGAGGGGGGGGGGTTCAGCGAGGAGGGGCGGGGGGGGTTCAGCGAGGAGGGGCGGGGGGGTTCAGCGAGGAGGGGGGGGTTCGGTTTCAGCGAGGAGGCGGGGGTTGGGATTCAGCGATCTTTTCTTTTTGATCTTTTCTCAGAATGAAGATGTGCAGCCCTGGTAGGGAGGACCTGGTGAATATTTCTTAACATATCCTAAACTTGTGGAAGCAAAACTGAAGTGAGGCTACATTGGATTTGGTTCTGGGTAATGAACCAGACCAGGTGTTAGACTTGGAGGTAGGTGAGCACTTTGATGATAGTGACCACAATTCAGTTACGTTTACCTTAGTGATGGAAAGGGATAGACATATACCAAAGGGAAGAAGTTACAGCTGGGGGAGAGGTAATTATGAGGCTATTAGGTGAGATTTAAGACACACAGGGTGGAGTAGGAAACTGCAGGGGCTGGGAACATCTGAAATGTGGAACTTATTCAAGGAACAGCTACTGCGAGTCCTTGATAAATATGTACCTGTCAGGCAGGAAGGAAGTGGTAGAGTGAGTGGCATACCAAGGAAGTTGATTCTCTGTTGAAGAGGAAAAAGGAGACTTACGTAAAGATGAGACATGAAGGCTCGGTTAGGGCACTGGAGAGTTATAAATTAGCCAGGAGGGAGCTAAAGAGAGAGTTAGAAGAGGACATGAGAAGACTTTGGCAGTAGGATCAAGGAGGAACCTAAAGCTTTTTATAGATATGTTAAGAATAAAAGATTAGTTAGGGCAAGATTAGGGCCAGTCAGAGACAGCAGTGGGAAGTTGTGCGTGAAGCCTGAAGAGATTGGAGAGGCACTGAATGAATATTTTGTGTCAGTATTCACACAGAAAAAAGTCAGTGCAGTCGAAGGAAATACTGGGATATAGGGTTGTAGACTGGACAGGATAGAGGTACATAAGGAGGAGGTGTTGAGAGTATGAAAATAGATAAGTCCCCTGGGCTGGATGGGATTTACCCCAGGATTCTCTGGGAGGCTAGAGAGCAGATTGCAGAGCCTTTGATCTTCATGTCGTCATTGGGTACAGGTGTAGTGCCAGAAGCCTGAGGATGGCAAGGCGTTTGATAAGGTTCCCCATGGAAGACTACTGCAGAAAATGCAGATGTATGGGATTGAGGGTGATTTAGCAATTTGGATTAGGAATTGGCTAGCTGATAGAAGACAGAGGGTGGTGGTTGATGGAATATATTCAACCTGGAGTTTAGTTACTAGTGGTGTACCTCAGGGATCTGTTTTGGGGCCACTGCTGTTTGTCATTTTTATAAATGACCTGATAAGGGTGTAGAGGGATGGGTTAGTAAATTTGCTGATGACACCAAATTCGGACGAGTTGTAGACAGTGAGGATGGATGTTACAGTTTGCAGAGGGACATAGATAAGTTGCAGAGCTGGGCTGAGAGGTAGCAAATGGAGTTTAATGCAGAAAAGTGTGAGGTGATTCACTTTGGTAAGAGTAATATGTGTGCAGAATATAGGGCTAATGGTTGGACTCAGTAGTGTAGATGAACAGAGAAATCTCAGTGTACATGTGCATAGATCCCTGAAAGTTGGTATTCAAGTTGATAAGGTTGTTAAGAAAGCTTACGGTGTGTTAGCATTTATTGGTAGAGGATTTGAATTTTGGACGTCATGTTGCAACTATACAAAACTCTGGTGCGGCCGCACTTGGAGTATTGTGTACAGTTTTGGTCGCCACATTATAAGAAAGATGTGGAGGCATTGGAAAGGGTGCAGTGGAGGTTTACCAAGATGTTGCCTGGTAGGTCTTATGAGGAAAGGCTAAAGGACTTGAGGTTAAAAGGTGACCTAACTGAGGCATATAAAATGATCAGAGGGTTAGATAGGATGGACAGTGACAGCTTATTTCCTCAGATGGAGATGGCTAACACAAGGGGACGTAGCTTTAAATTAAGAGGTGGTAGTTATAGGACAGATGTTAGAGATGGGTTCTTTACTCAGAGGGTAGTAAGGGCGTGGAATGCCCTGCCTGCAGCAGTTGTGGACTCGTCAAGTTTAAGGGTATTCAAATAGTCAGTGGATAGGCATATGGATAACATTGGAATAGCTTAGGTTAGAGGGTCATTAGATTGGTTCTATTGGTCGGCACAACATCGAGGGCCGAAGGGCCTGTACCGTGCTGTAATGTTCTATGTTAGTAATTTAAATTGCTCGACAATGATGAATGCCCCTCTTGTGCAATGTGGAAAATCAGGAACATTTCCAGTCTCCAGGTTGACTGTGTGCAGGAAGTGTCTCCATTTTCACTAACTCACCAATCAGACAGCAGATTGTCAGAGGAACACACTCCTCCATAGTCACTACAATTCTCTCTCAACACACCCCCCGAAAGTTGAGATATACATCAGAATGAACCAATAATCAAAGCAAAATCCCAAACGTTCCCATAATCCGGCTCTCCACTTTGCAAATTTGCCAAAACTCTCTCCTTCCACCTGTGTCTTGGTATGTTTCACTCAGATAATCAATACCTCAGCATCTTAGTCTCTGTTTATTCACTGAACTCATATGTAATATTCTGAGAATTAATAGAAGAATCCATTTTCATTCAGAACTTGGCTTCACATCTATTGCTTTATTTATGAGATGTGTTTTCACATTGTTCTTGCTAATCCTAACAAAGGGGATTTTGTTTGTGTAGCACATTGTCCAGAATACGAGACTGAAGAACATTCTTAAGATGCAATCACATAAACTCCTGCAGTCTTTGTGTTTATAACATAATTGTATTCTCTCCATCATGCCCCAGCCTGGTAACACACACATTGTTTGCTCTTTAATAATGATGCTTTTCAATTCACACTTGTCTCTTAGTGTGGAGAGTTTTGGGAAAGCACTGTGCTGAGATACAAATTCTTTGCAAATGAATGAATATAAAACACTAATCATTGTATTTAAATAACTCATATCGCAGCTCCCAGAGCCTAACAGAGCACTGTCACAAAGCCATCTGTCGGTCGCCTGTTATTTAATTGATGTTAATTCCTTCCTGTAGAAATATGAACCTAGCTTAATGTTCATTTCAACTGCTGAGGAGAATCAGTTTTCAAATTGTTTGACTTGACGTACCAGCAGTTTGTTCTTTGATTGTTAAATTCTAACAATGACAGTGTTGTCTGCATAGTATTCATTGTCAGGACAAGCAATATTCAGAAACATTATTGATAATCACACCCAAATACAGAATATCACCTGAGGCAAATCTCCACAAGCAGAATGGCTATTTAATATCTGCTGCAGACATTGCATGCCACCTAATAAAGAAAGTAAAGAGGAGTCAGGTCTGACTCTGTTAAAAACAATAAGGTTTAACTTTGAAGTAAACAGGAGCAGTGAGTGTGATAAGATAATAATTTGACATAGCTGTAATTCAGGAAGGAAGCAGGTCACAAAAACAGAAAAATGCTGGAAAATCTCAGCAAGTCTGACAGCATCTGTGGAGAGAGAACAGAACCAATGTTTCAAATCAAGATGACCCTTCATCGGAGCTGAAGAAAAGGAAAATCAGACAAGATTTATACTCTGGGGGGGGAGGGGAGAGCTATAAATGGTAGGAATGGCATTGACAAAAAGGGATGTATAAGTGGTCATGATAAAGGCTGAGAATGATGCTATTAGCGTGCATTAAGAGCTGAAATGTGTAAATGGCAGAGCAAATGTGGCAGTGGGCCTAGGTGGGGGAGATATAAATAAAGAATAAAAATAAGAATATAGAATAATACAAGTGTATGAATGAGATGAAATTCAAAAATGAAATAAAATAAATGGAAATGGGTGAAGGAGGGGAGAGTTCATGATCTGAAGTTGTTAAATTCAATGTTCAGTCCGGAAGGCTGTAAAGTGTCCAAAGAACAAAGAACAAAACAGCCCAGGAAACAGGCCCTTCGGCCCAACGAGCCCGCGCCGCCATCCCGATGTTCTCACCTCTACCCGTGATCCCTGTCCATGTATATAGATCTATGGATTAAAAACCAAATTTGAGACAATTTAGGGAGAATTTGTTTTGCCAATTAGCCTAAGAGCACATCTTTGGGATGTGGGAGGAAACCGGAGCACCCGGAGAAAACCCACGCAAGCACGGGGAGAATGCGCAAACTCCCACAGACACAGGCCCAAATCCCTGTATCTGCACAGCACAGCGATAGTCACTGAGCTGTCGTGTTGCCCATCAGATGGTCCAGGTCAAGCGTACACTAACAACGTGAAGCACTAGGATACTCTGGAAAAAGATCCAAGAGCAGCCCTCTCACGACCCATCGCGTGTATGCCCCTTGTTAGAGAACAAGGTGGACCAAAGTACCTGTAGGATAAAAACAAGTACATCAATATCATCATCTATTTACACACTTCTCAGGGACTCTCAAGGCTCATGATCCCTATTTCAAATCAGTTTTCTATACGCCTCCATTCCCATTCTGTTCATGTGTCCATCTAAGTATTTAAAAATCTCCAGAGTATCTGCTTCCACCACTTTACTTGGCAGCGCGTTCCAAACCTCCACCACCCTCTGTGAAGAAACTCCCTCTAGCATCCAAATTATACCTTACCCCCCCTCACCCTAAGCCCGGGACCCCTCGTGCTATTCGAGTTCAATGGGAAGATGAGTTGCTGTTCCTCCCATTTGCATTGGGGTTTGTGAGAACATTGTGAAAGGCCAAAGCTGGACATGGTGGGGGGGGAACGGAGGGAGGGTGGGGGTAGCTGAAGTGGCAAGCAGCAGGAAAGTCTGGGTCCTGCTTGTGGACAGACTGAAGGTGGTCAGCAAAGTGGTCACGCAGTCTGCACTTAGTCTCTCTGATGTAGAGTAGACCACATTGGGAGCAGTGAATGGAACAGAGCACATCAACGGAGGTGTACAGGAATCACTGCTTCACCTGAATGGGGAGTTGGAACTCTGGGGTGGTGAACAGAAAGGAGATGAAAGGGCAGGTATTGCCCTTCCATGATTGCATGGGAAGCTGCTGTTGAAGGTGGGTGAGGTGTTGGATGTGATGGAGGCATGGACCAGGGTATCCCAGAGAGAAAGGCCCCTTGGCTCAGCTAATCATTGATGCTCATTTTGCAAAGTTTACATTGAGCGATACCGAGGGAACGTCCGCGAGCGATACCGAGGGAACGTCCGCGAGCGATACCGAGGGAACGTCCGCGAGCGATACCGAAAAAGTGATGGAAGCTTACAAATTTGGCCAAAATATTCCAGCTGTTCCCTCAAGAGGAATCTTCTGGTCCAGTGGGAATTATAATGACAGGATAGAAATGTTGGTGAACTGCAGGCGGGAACTTCTGATCTTGGGATGCATTTGGCTGGCATTGTGTCCATTATCATAAATATTGTACAAAAAATATTAGATGTGCTCACTAACGATGTAAACGTTTAAATAGTTCTTAGTTACAAAAAACAACACTGAACGTATATGGACAATATAGTAAGGGCTTAATTCGAGTTTATTTAGGGTCAATTTCTTAAACAGAACATCGAATGTAGTCATCCTAAACATCTGCTTCTACATACAATATTGTTCCTCAGCTTTGCTGAATGCCAGTCAAACTGATTAAATGTTTTTGATTTTATTTCATGCAAGCTCCATAAAGAAATTAAATTTGATGCGGGGCTAGTGTAGATATAATATATTTTTGATACTCTCAGCTGAAATCGACTTTGCTGAGATCAGACACTAACAAACATGTCTTCTCTGCATCCTGAAGCCATAGCTTTCAATACCTTTTCAATAAATGATTATTGCAAGAATATTCCATTAAAACGCACTGTTGAACGTGCAAAAATTAACTAGACGGGGGTTTAAGACTTTTGAATAGTCGGCAAATTGTTTATATCCAAATTAATTAGCTTGTTTCCAAAATATTCTGTAAAATGATATTGCTATTCAAAAAATATACCTTAATATTCTGACCCACTGTGCTGACGTGTTGGCGTCTGGGAGATTGTTTCCTAGGCAACCATATGCATCAGTAACTGCAGACTGTGAAAGGATGAAGCCTAACTAAGAAAAGTAGGACATTCCTCACAGGAGAAGATTGACACGAATGTTAACAGCAGCTTCAAGCAGTTCTCCACATCATTACACCTCAGGCTTTATAGACAGAAACTCCATTATACAGTTCAGGGTGCAGACAGAATCATCAATGCTGTTTATACCATGTCATTCAATTATTAAACATTCAAAATTGCTTATCTGATGTTTTAGGGAAAATATGCTGTTTTCAAATCCATTTTATGGTAAAACACTTAATTGAAGCAGATTCACTTTCCAGCAGAGTTATTGATTCAACAATATGCAAGATGTCTGTAAAAGCTTCATTACTCTGCAGACTAACTGCAATTAGATTTTTAACCAATATTCAGAACCCAACAGATTAAGGCGTGGTTTAAAGAGAAGCATGACGATATCCTCTGCAAAGCTGTCTGTGTCAGGATGAATAATTTATAAACTTTACAATCAATATTGTTTCTGTGAGGCAGGCAGAGCAATCCTGCTATTCTCATTGAACTATTCAGGTTGGGTAATAATTTTTGGCTAATCAGCAATGTTCCTATCCCATAAATTAATTCAAAAGCATTTTTACATTTTCACTGTTAGCTTGAAATAGACACAAAGCGATTGGGGAAATTGTTAGACCCAGTCCCTTCTCCTTCCATCCTCGCCAACATCCCCCTCTTCCCAAAACCCTGGAATCCGGCACCAGGAGACCTGGGAAATTACCAAATGCTGTGTGTGTGTGTGTCTGTCTGCTCTGATTTGTAAGTTCATAGACAACACAAAAATTGGTGGAGTTGCAGACAGTGAAGAGGATTGTTGAAGGATACAGCGAGATACAGGCCCATTGGAGACTTGGGTGGAAAAATGGCAGATGGAGTTTGATCCAGTCAAACGTGAAATAATGCATTTTGGAAGGCAGAGAGACCAAAATGATTCCAGGGCTTATCAAAAATGTAATATTTAATTGTATTTTATGATTGAAAGTGAGTAATATTTAATATGTATAAACACACATAGACTTGAAACAGATAACAAAGCCTGTGAAATTATGATTTAAATTTGCTTTATTATTTTTGTACAACTTTACATGCATGTAGGAATTATACAGTAAATGGTTGAACTCAGGAGTATTGACAGGCAGAGAGATCTGCGTATACGTGTCCATCAATCACTGAAAGGCAGGTGGAGAAGGTAGTAAAGAAAACACATGGCATGCTTATCTTCATCAGCTGGGCATTGAGTATAAAAATTGACAGGTCATGATGTAGCTGTATAGAACTTTTGTTAGGCCTCATTTAGGATATTGGACCTGATTTTACCATTTTCGTTCTAAGTGCAAGTTTCCTTTGAGCTGATGTAAATTTTCTGTCTCTGATAGGTACTACAGAATCCAGCATAGAACGAAAACCAGAGTCACATTCCACCATTGCTGGTACTGCAAACTTTTAGCCTGGTTTCTTAAAAGCACTGAATTACTCTTAATGCTTCAACATAGGTGCAGAGATCATGAAGGAAATATCCGATTATATGTAAAATGTACAATTAATCTGCTCAAACCCTCCCCTCCTTCTCACATTCCCTCCTCGGCTCTCCTCACATCCCTCCCTCCCTTATCTCATTGTTTACAAAGACAACAAGACCACCAAGTTAACATTAAAAAATATTTGATTGAAAGAGAAAAAAATGTCATTAATGCAAGAAATTTGAAAAAGTTGTGGCAATTTAACCAAATATCAAAGAGCAGCTGCTAAAGATAAATGTTTAGTTCAATGTTAACTGCATCAAAGCTTTTTATTTATAACATTATTTTTGTTAATAAATGTTTTCCATCAAATTTTACAACATTCTAAAAATGCATTATTGAAACATCAAAAGACAATATTTAAATGTGAGAGAATTATAAATGATGTAGACAAGACAGAGGAGTATCAGTGATAAACACAAGAGGGTTTAGATTTCCCACAGCCCAAAATATGAACTCTCCTTTGCTCGGCCTCATGCAATAAGGAATCCAAATCAGGGTCAGAGAAACTCTGATCTCTCTGCTTCCCAATTATATTTTCAGTTTCCACATTTTAAATTAAAATATACAAAGCAGGATGAGGCTATTGAGTTGGATGATCAGCCATGATCGTAATGAATGGCAGAGCAGGTTCAAAAGGCCGAATGGTCTCCTCTTGCTCCTACTTTCGATGTTTCTAGCTAACATTTTTAAGCGTGCTGTACGTAAAGTTATACAATAATAATAAAGCAAATTTAAATAGCAGTTTCACAGACCTGAAACAAATAACAGAGCTGATGTACATTTATACATATTAAATACTCATTTTCAATCATAAAATAGAATTAAATATTACACTTTAATAAGCCAATAAAAATAGTATTAACTGGATTAATACTTAAAGGAAATAGCAAAAAAGACTTCAATATACCTTTATAATTGGATGGAATCATTTCGATCTGTCTGCCATCATTGTAAACTTCTGTTCCAAAGTTTGGTCTCAATGACCATTTCCAATCTGGCCCTATCAGAGGGAGAGTGGCTTGAGATCTCCTGCACAAATCATCTCATTGAAGGCCAAAGGCTGTTGCTCCCATTGGCTGTTAGGTCATCATTTTTGAACAAAGGTAAGTGGGCAAAAAATTTTCCTATTTTTGGCAGCCCAATGGCTTTCCAGGCTCGGTGGATATTGTGGACCATAATCTCAGACCCATTTATCCCTTCCTCAAGCAGAATGCAAAATTCAATCATAGTTGCCTTCACTTTCAGGCCATTAATTGCTCCCATCTCATTGTACAATACTGGGTTTAACATAACCTGTACTCTGGTTAGCTACAGAACCCACTGTCCCCAAAAACATTCACTGAACTCCTCATTTTGGTTACATTTGCCCAGCAATTCCAGTCTATTTATAAATTAAATCCCTCCCCATAGTTATCTTCCTGCTTTTCTGGCAAACTCTAATTATTTCTTCCTTTAATCCACCCTATCATGTGCTTACAATTAGGGGCCCAATTCCCAGCAAATCTATCTGTAACAATCAGAGGCCAACGCTGGATGAGGTGTAGTTGGAAAGAATTTGAGAGAATTACATATTAATGAAACATCACAGCGTGATTATCTGTAATAGTTCCTGAATTGTCAGTGTTTCAATGTCATGGTTCTTGCAGCATTTATAAATGATTGAAAGAAATATGAGATCGGGATCTTTATTCAAACAATGGAAAAATAAGCTCTGGTTGAATAGGTTTTGCTTTACATTTCTTACCAAAATAAAGACAAAATAAAATAAATCTTCACAATAGCCCTTCAGCAAACCAAGTAGAGGTTTGGGAGTGAATGTGTTCTGTATTCTTTAATTGAATAGAGAGCAGTTGGTAATGTTTGATTTTTCTGGTCAGTTATATAAAGTTCTGCTGCATTTAAAATTAATAAACAAAATTACAATAGGATTGTAACAATTTCAATCAATTCATAAAGCCAGAAATTGCAGCTAAATGTTAAATATGCACAGGATGTATAATGAAGCTTTGCAAAGGGTCATCGGGACTCGAAAAGTCAGCTTTTTTCTTTCCTAACAGATGCTGCTAGACCTGCTGAGATCTTCCAGCATTTCTTTTATGGTGTATCATGAAGCTACCCCCTGTGACATGTCTTTTAACATTTGAGAAGTTATAATCAAAACAGATTTTACATGAGTTGGGATTGTATCAGTTCAAAGAAGCCTCAGTAAGAGTGAGATCCATATACACACAATCAACAGCATTATTAACTTATTTCAAATCCCATTCTCTCCACTGGAGAATAAGCTGGACTTTGGAAAAACCTCTTTACAAAGTAATAGTGTGTTCTTCAATCATTCTAAAAACATGTAATTCTGTTAGAAGAATTAGCAACTTGTTAATTGAAAAAAAAGAATAATTTTACATAAATTTGTTATGTAATTGGCAGTACATTAGGATTCAAAGTGGAAATGTTCACCCTTTGCTTTCACAAGCTCTAAACTACTTTTGAAAGGAGTTTGAATATTACACCAGGAGTTCTTGTTCATTATATTGTGTTAATTACAGTGGATTGACAGCTCTTAATAATGAGTTTTGCCTAATTGTGCAACATTCAATTTGCAATATTCATTTTGCAGCCACATGTTTTGAAATTATACACCTGCATTCCTTTAATTTCCAAACTATTAACTGACTCTGAGAGAGGAGAAGCTGAAATTCCAACATCAGTTTAAAAAAAAATTCTCCTTTTTCCTTACATGACGGGTATTCTTACACTCGTGAATAAAATATATTTTAAGTAAGATTGATCAAAGTTCTAGTGCTGTGCATCGAGAGAATTCATAAGTTCCTGTTTAATAAGTTCTATTTCAAATAAAGGTAACACAGAGACTCAACATTCTGAATCTATTTGCATTGTGTTATGAACAGGTATTGAATTAATGTGAGGCCCCCAGATAAAGTGATTAACAATCCAGTTCCTCCTAGATTCTGATTTCAGTCCAACTCTCTCTGAGTTTATAGTATTCTAACTCCACAGGGAACCCATGCCTCATCCAGCCTGAGGCAAGACCTAAATATATTCAACGATTCACTACAGCTAAGATCTGAGAAGATACCAATTGTTGTAAGTAATAAAAGGCAACGCTGATTGAAAAGGTTGAGAAACACACACAGTTCACCCCTCAGGATATCAGAACTCTCCCAAAATATGTTCATAAACACCGTTCAAAAATGCAAGGGAAATTAAAAATCATTGGTTCCAATGCAGATTTCTATAAACATAGACAGGGATCATGGATAGAAGTGGGAACATCGAGGTGGTGGCGCGGGCTCATTGGGCCAAAAGGCCTGTTTCCCATGCTGTTTTGTTCTTTGTTTTTTGTTCTCTTTATTGCTGATAAACTCTTTGAATAAACTAAAGCAGCAAATTCAACTTCAAATGTCAGTATCTTCCGACTGGAGAAGTGTCAGCAACAGTCACAGCAACAGCAACAGTGACAGTGACAGCGACAGTGACAGTGACAGTGACAGCGACAGTGACAGTGACAGTGACAGCGACAGCGACAGCGACAGTGACAGCGACAGCGACAGTGACAGCGACAGCAACAGTGACAATGACAATGACTGTGACAGTGACAGCAACAGTAATAGGTACAATGACAGTGACATTGATCATAGAACATAAAACATTACAGCGCAATACAGGCCCTATGCCCTTGATGTTGTATCAACCTAGAATCATAGAAAAACTATAGCACAAACAGGCCCTTCAGCCCACAAGTTGCGCCAATCATATCTCTACCTAGTAGGCTTGCCTATAACCCTCAATCCTCTTAAGTTCCATGTACTCATCCAGAAGTCTCTTAAAAGACCCTATCAAATTTGCCTCCACCACAACCAACGGCAGCCAGTTCCACACACCCAGTACCCTCCAAGTAAAAAACTTACCCCTGACATCTCCTCTGTACCTACCCTCCAGCACTTTAAACCTGTGTCCTCTCATAGTGGCCATTTCAGCCCTGGGAAAAAGCCTCTGAGAATCCATCCTATCTATTCCTCCCAACATTTTATAAACCTCTATCAGGTTGCCTCTCAACCTTTGTCTCTCCAAGGAGTAAAGACCAAACTCTCTCAACCTATCCTCATAAGGCATGCCGCCCAATCCAGGCAACATCCTTATAAATCTCCTCTGCACTCTTTCTATGGCTTCCACATCCTTCCTGTAATGAGGCGAGCAGAACTGAGCACAGTACTCCATGTGAGGTCTGACCAGGGTCTCATAAAGCTGCAGCATTATTTCCCGACTCCTAAACTCAATCCCTCGATTGATGAAAGCCAGTATGCCATACACCTTCTTAACCACATCCTCTACCTGCAAAGCCAATTTGAGAATCTTATGAACCCGGACCCCAAGATCCTTCTGATCTTCCATACTGCCAAGAGTCTTACCCTTAATATTACATTCCTTCATCCCATTGGACCTGCCAAAATGTACCATTACACATTTATCTGCATTGAAGTCCATCTGCCACTTCTCCTCCCAGTCTTGCAACCTATCTGTATCACGCTGCAATTTCTGACATCCCTCCAAACTATCCACAACACTTCCAACCTTTGTGTCATCAGCAAACAATCCATTCCCCCACTTCCTTATCCAGGTCATTTATAAAAATCACAAACAGCAAGGGTCCCAGAACAGATCCCTGGAGCACTCCACTGGTGACCGACCTCCATGCAGAAAAAGACCCATCCACAACCACTCTCTGCCTTCTGTGGACAAGCTTTCTGTGAACAAATATTTCTCTTTGGTATTCACGCAGGGAGATGTAAATGTAGTTGTGGAGAACACTGGGATACAGGGTTGCAAACTGGAAAGTATTGAAGTAGATAAGGAGGATGTGCTAGATATTCTTGAGGGTTTGAAGTTAGATAGGTCCCCTGGGCCGGACGGGATTTACTCTAGGATTCTCTGGGAGGCAAGAGAGGAGATTGCAGAGCCTCTGGCTCTGATCTTCAGGTTGTCGTTGGTTACGGGTGTGGTTCCGGAGGACTGGAGGATAGCGAATGTGGTCCCATTGTTTAAGAAGGGGAAGAGAGACCTTCCTGGGAATTATAGGCCAGTGAGTCTTACTTCTGTGGTGGGCAAGGTATTGGTGAGAATTATTAGGGATAGGATTTATAGTTATTTAGAGAGAAATGAATTGATTGGGGATAGTCAGCATGGTTTTGTGAAGGGTAGGTCATGCCTTACTAACCTTATTGAGTTTTTTGCAAAAGTGACCAAAGAGGTGGATGGGGGTAAGGCAGTTGATGTGGTATATATGGACTTTAGTAAGGCGTTCGATAAGGTGGCCCATGGAAGGCTTCTGCAGAAAATGCAGATGTATGGGATTGAGGGTGATTTAGCTAATTGGATTAGGAATTGGCTATCTGATAGAAGACAGAGGGTGGTGGTTGATGGAAATTATTCATCATGGAGTTCGGTTTCAAGTGGTGTACCTCAGGGATCTGTTTTGGGGCCCCTGCTGTTTGTAATTTTTATAAATGATCTGGATGAGGTATTGAAGGATGGATTAGTAAGTTTGCGGATGAGACTAAAGTCGGAGGAGTGGTAGATAGTGAAGAGGGGTGTTATAGTTTGCAGAGAGACTTGGACAAGTTGCAGAGCTGGGCCGAGAGTGGCAAATGGAGTTTAATGTGGAAAAGTGTGAGGTAATTCACTTTGGCAGGAATAACAAATGTGTAGATTATAGGGCTAATGGTAGGACTCTTAATAGTGTTGAAGAACAGAGGGATCTTGGTGTATATGTGCATAGATCCCTGAAAGTTGCAATCAAGTCGATAAGGTTGTTAAGAAGGCATACGGAGTTTTAGCTTTTATTGGTAGGGGGATTGAATTTCGGAGCCGCAACGTCATGTTGCAACTGTACAAAACTCTATTGCGGCCGCACTTGGAGTATTGTGTGCAGTTCTGGTCCCCACATTATAAGAAAGATTGGAGGCATTGGAGAGGGTACAGAGGAGGTTTACCAGGATGTTGCCTGGTATGGAGGGCAGGTCCTATGAAGAGAGGTTGAAGGATTTGAGGTTGTTTTCTTTAGAAAGGAGGCGGCTAAGAGGGGATCTTATTGAAGCATATAAGATGATTAGAGGTTTAGATAGGGTGGACAGTGATAGCCTTTTTCCTAGGATGGAGAAAGCTAGCACGAGGGAACATAGCTTTAAATTAAGGGGTGGTAGTTATAGGACAGATGTCAGAGGTAGGTTCTTTACCCAGAGGGTGGTAAGGGTATGGAATGCCCTGCCTGCTGCAGTTGTAGATGTGCCAAATTTGGTGGCGTTTAAGAGGTTAGTAGATAAGTTTATGGACGAAAAGGGAATGGTTTAGGTTAGAGGGTCATTGCTTTTTCCTAATTGGTTGGCGCAACATCGAAGGCCGAAGGACCTGTTCTGCGCTGTAATGTTCTATGTTCTAAGCCAGTTCTGGATCCACAAATCAATGTCCCCTCGGATCCCACGCCCCCTCACTTTCTCAATAAGCCTTGCATGGGGGACCTTACCAAATGCATTGTTGAAGTCCATATAAACCACGCCCACCGCTCTTCCTTCATCAATGTGTTCAGTCACATTTTCAAAAAACTCAACTAGGCTCGTAAGGCACAATAAGCGTTTAACAAAGCCGTACTGACTACTTTTGATCACACTAAACTTCTCTAAACGTTCATAAATCCTGTCTCTCAGGATCTTTTTCATCAAATTACCGACCACTGAGGTCAGACTCACTGGTTGGTAATTTCCTCGGCTATCCCTATTTCCCTTCTTGAATATAGGAACTACATCGTCAATCCTCCAATCCTCCGGGACCTCTTCTGTCTCCATCGGTGATGCAAAGATCATCGCCAGGGGCTCTGCAATCACTTCCCTCACCTCCCACAGTAACCTGGGGTACATCCCATCCGGTCCCAGTGATTTATCTAACTTGATGCTATCAAAAGCTCCAACACATCCTCTTTCTTAATGTCTACACATTCAATTTTTTCAATCCCCCATAAGTCTGCACTACTAGTGCCAAGATCTTTTTCTACCATGAATACCAAAATAAAATATTCATTAAGTACTTCTGCTATTTCTACCACTTCTGTCCAAACTTTCCCACCGTCACATTTTATAAGTCCTATTCCTTCACATCTCATCCTTTTACTTTTCACATATTTGTAGAATGCCTTAGCATTTTTCTTAATCTTACCTGTCAATCATGACCTCTTCTGGCTCTCCTAATTTCCTTCTTAAGTTCCTTCCTATAAGTGGTATATTCCTCTAGATCCCTAACATTACCTTGCTCCCTGAACCTTCTGTATGCTTTTTCTTCTTTTTGACTAGGTTCATTACACCCTTCCTGTGAAACCAATCTAAAGCCCATCTAACCTACACTATTCCAATATCATCCATATGTTTATCCAATGATCATTTAAATGCCTTTAATGTTGGCAAGTCCATTACTGTTGCAGACAGGCATTCCATATCCTTACTGTTCTCTGAGTACCTGCCAAAGACTTCTCATGTCCCCTCCTGGCTTTTAACTCTCTCTTTAGGTCTTTCTTGGCTAACTTGTAACTCACTTCTCATCTTTACATAAATCTCCTTCTTTCTCTTCACAAGAGATTCAACTTCTTTAGTAAACCATGGTTCCCTCGTTCAACCACTTTCTCCCTGCCTGACAGGTACATACTTATCAAGGACATGAAGTAACTGATCCTTGAACAAGCTCCACATTTCAATTGTGCCCATTCCCTGCAATTTCCTTCCACATCCTATGACAGTAACAATGACAGCAACAGTGATAGTAACAATGACAGCGACAGCAACAGTGACGGTGACAGCGACAGTACCAGTGACAGAGACAATGACAGTGACGGTGACAGTGACAGTGACGGTACCAGTGACAGCGACAATGACAGTGACAATGACAGTGACAGTACCAGCAATAGTGGCAGTGACAGTGACAATGACAGCGACAGTGACGGTGACAGCGACAGTGACAGAGACAGTGATAGTGACAGTCACAGTTACAGTACCAGCGACAGTGAGGGCGACAGTGACAGTGACAGCGACAGTGACAGTGCCAGTGCCAGTGACATTACCAGTGACAGTGACAGTACCAGCGACAGTGACAGTGACAGTACCAGTTACAGTGACAGTGACAGTACCAGTGACAGTGACGGTGACAGTGACGGCAACAGTGACAGTGACAGCGACAGTAATGGTGACAGCGACAGTGATAGTGACAGTGACAGTAATGGTGACAGCGACAGTGATAGTGACAGTCACAGTCACAGTACCAGCGACAGTGAGGGTGCCAGCGACAGTGACAGTGCCAGCGACAGTGACAGTGATAGTGACAGTGACAGTGCCAGTGACAGTGATGGCAACAGTGACAGTGACAGCGACAGCGACAGTGACAGTGACATTAATGGTGACAGCGACAGTGATAGTGATAGTCACAGTCACAGTACTGGCGACAGTGACAGTGACAGTGCCAGTGACAGTGACAGCGACAGCGACAGTGACAGTAATGGTGACAGCGACAGTAATAGTGATAGTCACAGTCACAGTACCGGCGACAGTGACGGCGACAGTGACAGTGACAGTGATAGCGACGGTGACAGTGACGGCGACAGTGACAGTGACAGTGACAGCGACAGTGACAGTACCAGCGACAGTGACAGTACCAGCGACAGTGACGGTGACAGTACCAGCAACAGTGACGGTGACAGTCACAGTCACAGTACCAGCGACGGTGAGGGCGACAGTGACAGTGACGGTGACAGTGCAGTGACAGTGCCAGTGCCAGTGACATTACCAGTGACAGTGACAGTACCAGTTACAGTGACAGTGACAGTACCAGTGACAGGGACAGTGACAGCAACAGTGACAGTGACAGCGACAGTGACAGTGACAGCGACAGTGACAGTAATGGTGACAGCGACAGTGATAGTGACAGTCACAGTCACAGTACCAGTGACAGTGAGGGCGACAGCGACAGTGACAGTGCCAGTGACAGTGATGGCAACAGTGACAGTGACAGTACCAGCGACAGTGATGGCAACAGTGACAGTGCCAGTGACAGTGACAGCGACAGGAACAGTGACAGTGACAGTAATGGTGACAGCGACAGTGATAGTGATAGTCACAGTCACAGTACCGGCGACAGTGACGGCAACAGTGACAGTCCCAGTGACAGTGTCAGTGACAGCGACGGCAACAGTGACGGTGACAGCAACAGTGACAGTGACAGTGACAGCGACAGTACCAGTGACAGTTACAGTGACAGTGACAGTGATAGTGACAGTGACAGTACCAGTGCCAGTGACAGTAATAGTAACGGTGACAGTGACAGTATCAGTACCGGCGACAGTGACAGTGACAGCAACAGTAACAGTGACAGTGACAGTAACAGTGACAGTGACAGTACCAGCGACAGTTACAGTGACAGTGACAGTACCAGTGACAGTGACAGTACCAGTGACAGTGACAGTGACAGTACCAGCGACAGTGACAGTTTCTGTGCCAGTGACAGTGCCAGTGACAGTGACTGTGCCAGTGACAGTACCAGCGACAGTGACTGTGCCAGTGACAGTGACAGTATCAGCGACAGTGGCAGTGACAGTGACAGTACCAGTGACAGTGAGAGTGACAGTGACAGTACCAGCGACAGTGACAGTGACAGTACCAGCGACAGTGACAGTACCAGCGACAGTGACAGTGATAGTGACAGTGACAGTGATAGTGACAGTTTCTGTGCCAGTGCCAGTGACATGGCCCAGGTACCATACACAATCAAACAGAAAGGTTGTGATGAAGCCTCACCACCCAATCCCCTTGGGTCTCTGGCATTCCTATGCTTTCTGACCTGTGCTGGCTCCGAGCTAACCCAATGTGAATACTCTTATTCTTGTTTTTGACTCTCTCTATCCTTACCCCTCTCTATTTTAACTGCAATCTCTGCACGAGCTATAACTCTTCTGGATTCTGTGCTCCTCCTATCAGGTCTTTTTGTGTAATTTAATTGTTCCGGTTTGATGCTCACACTTCCAATTGACAAGTTTTCCACCTCTCTCCTTTAAGATATTCTTTCAAACCTACTTCTTTGATCAAACATTTACTCATCTGACCTAATATTTCTTTGTCGAAACAAAACTCTAGACATCATCTCTTTACGTGGATTGATGTTTGTTTGATAAACTCCTGTCACGGATCATGTGAAGCTTTACTATATAACAATACAAACTTCTCAACCAAAACTGAGAGTTCTCGACAGTCTCAGACCAAAATTATCTACTTCTTCAAGTGCCATCTTCAGTTCCACTTGTGTCGCACTAAATAAGCTGTTCAGTCTGTCACTGCTGAGAATGAGTTGCTGAGCTTCCTTTCTACTGCTTCTCTCTCTGTATTCCAAATCCAGTTCTCTTCTGGCATCGTGTGATTCACTAAAGCAGATCTTCATTTCTTTCCATAGCTAGAAATTCCTGTTCATTGATCTATCATCTAAGGCTTGTATCTCCATTCTATATCAAATATGGCTGACCAGGATTCTTTCCCTTCTTACCGCTAGCCAGTGGCATATTTGGAAGGATTTTGCAGATGGATACTCACCCTATGTGACCACATTGTTAACACAACTTCCTTGGCCGTCAAGTCCTGGGTGGGACTCAATTCTGGGGCTAGATCAGAGGTAGGCCTGTGACCTACTGCACCACATCCTATTTTCACTGTCCTGCCCCAGTATAATGAAGTAAACTTCAGAAAAGAGAAAGTCAGGACCAGTTACTTATTTTTATTCATTTACCGATGTGGGCATCACCAAGTTGGCCAGCATTTATTGTCCATTCTGAGTTGTTTTCAGGCTGGTGGTGGTGAGCTGCCTTCTTGAACCTGAAGCTCTAGTCCCTGTTGTGACTGGGTTCTGCTGTTTGCTTCTAACCATGTTTCAACCAATGACAAGCTAGTTAGTAAATGTATTTGGATAACAGAAATGGGAGATCAACTTCTGACAATACTGTCCCCACTTCAGAATTAACAAATTGCCTGTGAGACATTTTGGAACAACCTGAAAAATGCTACAAAATGCAAGGTTTTTCTGAATGCTGTGATGAATGTTCTGCTATTTCCGGCTATTTAATTCTTGCAGATTTTAGTGTTTTTCTTGCTTATACACCAGCAATTGGAGGAGATTCTTTTCAGAAAATGGGGGGAATATTTGACTCTTTGGGTCTTATTTTATCATTTTGATTCTAAGGGCCCAATTTTACCAACAATTTGCACCCATTTTTGGGTGTGAAGTTGTGGTAATGTCGGGGTGCGGTCTACACCTGAATCCGCACAGATCGCCATTTTACCGAGACCTGCGAATGGCGGGATCAGTTTCGTGCCCTAATCGAGCTTTTGTAATCTATGCCTCGACTGATAAAGATAAGTGTGCCATATGCATTTTTCACCACACTGCTAACACTCCTTCCATTTTCAGAGATCTGTTGTACACACCAAGGTCTCTTTGCTCCACAGAACTTCCTAATGTCCTACTATTCATTGAATAGTTTCTTGTCAAATTATTCCTTCCAAAGTGTATCACGTCACACTTTTCAGGATTAAATTCCATCTGCCACTTATTTGCCCATTTGACCAATTCATCTATAACTTCTTGTAGCCCAAGACACTCTGCCTCAGTATTAACCATCCCGGCCAATCTTTACGTCATTCATAAACTAACTAATCCTACCCCTCACATAGCCATCAATGTCGTATTTAGAACTGACGAATAATAGAGGGCCCACTTTATTTAATGTCAATTTACCTTCTTTATAAGTCTCCCAAATGTGACCTTTGTCAAAGGCTTTGCTAAAATCCGTATCGATTATATTGACTGATCTCCCCTTATCTACACACCTAGTCACCTCCTCAAAGAATTCAATCAAATTTGTTAGGCATGACTTCTCTCTGACTCCAAGCTGTTTTAGTTGCAATTATCCCATTTTCTATAAGTAAATTTTAAGCTTCCCAGAACTAAAAATGCTCTCCAATATATTAAGATTAACTGAAAACTAATTATCAGTCACAACTTTCATTTTGAATATATTAATTTAAAAAGAAAATGAGAATAACTTCCTTTAGTTGCTGTGACATCAATTTCAATCTGCAGATTTCAAATAAACTTTTTAAGGAGGTGACCACCTGTTTGTGAAGGAGTAGGTTTTTAACTCTTTGGAACTTTCAAGATATCCAGACATGTTAGACAGCAGATTAAAAAGAGATAAAAGTTTGCTGCAAGTGAAGGTGGATGATTAATCAATTAGATATCATTTTGTGTCAATCCCTTCAAAATAGCGAGCAGCAGATTATTTTAAATGATATACAAACCATGCTCAATATATGATTGGAAAGTGATGAAACTTCCTTTTACCCTAACAGCTCTGGTGAGATCATTGGATTTTTTGTACTGCATTGTTTTTTAGGGGAGTAGATTTGATTTTATTGTCAGGAACATTTTCCGGTAGACCTACATTGCCCTCAGGTCAGTCACCATCACAAATAAATGCTTATAATTCACAAATTTGGGAGAATAATTTGTTTGCTCTGTGTTGACTTTGATGGGGAAGCAGACAGAAAACTGGAGTTGATACAAGATCCAAAGTTTTTTGTTTCTGATTATGAGTCAAAGACTGCAAGACTGACTGAAGCAGGACTGCATTTGTACCTGGTCTTCGACACAATACAGCCAAAGTACTGATATCAATAAGGTGCAGGGAGTCCAATAACAAATCCAGAGCCAGTGCAGAGAACCAGAAAGAAATCCTGGGTGAGAGGAGCAGAAGTCCAAGAATGAATCAGAACCATGGCAACACTGGGGGTTGTGAGGCTTTAAAATTTAATTGAATCAGAGTGGATTCCTTGCTCGTAGTGTTCATAGAGGTGGAGCTTCATGGGAAAGACACCAAGAATTAGATATAAAAGGCAATGAATTGATAAAATTTCCTTATATGATCTTAGTTTTTGTGCATAAACATGACCTTCAGCCTTAAAGAGTAAAATAGCACCAAGCAACTCCCTCCAAACAAGAGAACCCTAATTCTAAATAATCCATATAATGCCTTAGTCAGATCATTCCACAGAATGGATTCTGAACAAAAACTCATGTCAAATCTGCTTGGGCACTCTTCCAATTCCAAGCTCCAGCTAATGCTGAGGAAATTGAACACAAATCTAAACATTTAGCACTTTCACTGGGCGTAAGGTAAACAAGTGCTTAACAGTCCTTTTATCATCACTCTCCTTCACAACAACCACACATCAAATCTACATTAATTTTAGGAAAGATTTATATGGAAAATTACAAATATAATTGTGCATCAATTGTATAAATTTTGTTGTAGTCTTTAAAAATATACATAAAATCCACACAAACATCTCTCTTGAGAAATAAATATAACTTTCTCTTGGGTATGGCAAATTTGGGAACAAGTATTTTGTGATCTGTCCACAATGTTCTGAATTTTCAGACAGTAATTTAAAACTTTCAACGGTCTTTTAAAATCACTGCAAATTGTGAGGGGTGCAGGGAGGGTGAGGGGGTGGGGAGGGAGCGATTCTCTCAAAAATAGTCTGGATGTCACATTCGCATTAAAACTGGAATAAATCCCATTGGTTTATTCAGTGGGAGTTCAGGGTAGAATCTGCCACATTTTGTGAACTGCAGAATGCTCTATCATAAATCACAAAATATCGTAAATGGGTAGGGCCTATTCCTGTTGAAGAGGCCGGCAGGATATCACTGAGCGGGCATTTTGTACAATCTGATCTCTCAGCGCCGAAATTGACACGTGCACAGTGGCCCCTGTCCATGCTCGGAGCTGGATCCCAACATGGAACGTGCTAATCCAACCTTACTGAAATCTCATGGCCCGCTACATTTGAAATTTAGCACAGTGGGATGGGACAATCGCCCCGTGATCTTTGACATACTAAGCCATTCAATCATGGGTCTCAACAAAAGATCTAATTATATCTGAGCATTCACAATCATCCAAAATTCACCCTTCTTCTTTAAGGATGAACCAACAACAAAATGAACATTCCAATTGATTTGTCTTTCTGTTTCATTGCGAATAAATGAAATCAAGAAATGTGAAATAGTTCCTATTAATCTTCCATTGAACTGTGAACGCTTCTCATCCAAACTGGACAGAATGGATTTCAAAATGTTAAATGACGATGCAGGATGTGTGATATCCACACCACTTATTTGGGGGATTGAATTTCAGAGCCGCAACGTCATGTTGCAAATGTACAAAACTCTAGTGCGGCCGCACTTGGAGTATTGTGTACAGTTCTGGTCCCCACATTATAAGAAAGATGTGGAGGCATTGGAGAGGGTACAGAGGAGGTTTACCAGGATGTTGCCTGGTATGGAGGGCAGGTCTTATGAAGAGAGGCTGAGGGATTTGAGGTTGTTTTCGTTAGAAAGAAGGCGGCTAAGAGGAGACCTTATTGAAACATATAAGATGATTAGAGGTTTACTTAGGGTGGTCAGTGATAGCCTTTTTCCTAGGATGGAGAAAGCTAGCACGAGGGGACATAGCTTTAAATTAAGGGGTGGTAGTTATAGGACGGATGTCAGAGGTAGGTTCTTTACCTAGAGGGTGGTAAGGGTATGGAATGCCCTGCCTGCTGCAGTTGTAGATGCGCCAAGTTTGGTGGCGTTTAAGAGGTTAGTAGATAAGTTTATGGATGAAAAGGGAATGGTTTAGGTTAGAGGGTCATTGCTTTTTCTTAATTGGTCAGCGCAACATCGAAGGCTGGAGGGCCTGTTCTGTGCTGTAATGTTCTATGTTCTATGTTCTATATTCTATGTTTTGTCTGGACAGTGGACTTTAGACATGTACAAGTCACATAATGGACATAGCCATGTTTCTATCTGCTTTTAAAGAAAGCAAAAGTTGTTTTCAGAGATGTAGTACCACCTGAATCAATCAAACCATCTCAGTGTCAAATTAGCAGTGAGATAATAACCAGCCAGGCTTTGAATATGGGAGAAGGACTTTCGCAAACACGTTATCACTTCAAGTTGACCTGAGAACCACTCTCCTGGAAAGTCAACTACAAGAGGCTTTACAATTTCTGAAAATCCTCTGCTATAAAAACTTTCCCTTCAATGAATGCATCAACTCATCTAAGAAATTGCAGTCCTGACACAAGAGAGGGACTCAGATAATCATAAATGATAACTGTGTTTTCTTTTCCTCAGCTATATCTAATCTTCATGTGAGTGATAATGTGGATTAATCGAGAGGTCATGTTTTAAACTTCTGGGGCAACTGTATAACAATAAGTGATCTTGTTTATTTTTTAATTCCCTTAATCTTGCTGCTGGAATTATTTATATTGGACAATTAATCCAAGGGTAATAAATACACACAGGAAGTAGAGAACACATTAACCCTGTCTTTCACATTTTGAAAAATCATCATTACAAGAGAGAAAGTGTAGATATTAAAAAGCATTAAGGTAGACAAATCCCCAGGACATCTATTTCAAATTACTGAGGGAGACAAGAGATTAAATTGCTGGGCCTCTAGCAGAAATTTTGTCTCTTCATTGGCCACAGGTGAGGTCTCAGAGGATTGGATGATAGCCATTGTTGTCCTGTTATTTGAGATGGGCAGCAAGAATAACCCGGGTAATTATAGGCCAGTGAGCTTGACATCAGTGATCGTGAAATTGTTGGAGAAGATCCTTAGGAATAGGATCGATACGCATTTGGGACTGAATGGTCTTATTAGTGACAGACAGCATGGTTTTGTTGGAGGGAGGCTATGTTTCACTAATTTGATTGAGTTTTTTGAGAAGGTGACAAAAAGGATTGATGAGGGAAGGGCCACAGATGTTGTCTACATAGACTTTAATAAAGCATTTGACAAGGTCCCTCATGGCAGGTGGGAGCAAAAGATTAAATTGCACAGGATCAGGGGTGAACTAGCTAGATGGATTCAGAACTGGCTTGGTCAGAAAAGACAGAGGGTAGCAGTGGAAAGGTGTTTTTCTGAATGGAGGTCTGTAAAAGTAATGTTCCTCAGGGCCCTCTGCGGTTTGTAATATATATAAATGACTTGGAAGAAAACATAACTGGTCTGTTTAGCAAATTTGTAGATGATAAAAATTGGTGGAGTTGCAGATAGAGATGACGATTGTCAGAGAATATAGCTGGATATTGATAGGTTGGAAGACTAGGCAGAGAAATGGCAGATGGAATTTAATCGGGACAAATATGAGGTGATGCAGTTTGGTAGATCCTATTCAGGTGAGATCTACAAAATAAATGGTAGAATCATCAGGTGCACAGACACACAGAGGGATCTGGGAGTACAGCTGTACAGATCCTTAAAAGTGGCAGCACAAGTGGAAAAGGTGGTGAACAAAACATATGACATGCTTGCCTTCATCAAACCGGGCATCGAGTATAAAAGTTGGCAAATGTATGAAATGTATGAAACATTGGTTCAGCCACATTTGGAATACTGCGTCCAATTCTGGTCACTACACTACCAGAAGGATTCGGAGGCTTTGGAGGGAGTACAGAAAAGATATCCCAGGATGTTGCCTGGCATGGAGGGTATTAGTGATGAGGAGAGACTGAATAAACTGGGATTATTCTCATTGGAAAGATGAAGACTGAGGGGTGACCTGAAAGAAGTTTATAAAATTATGAGGGGCATAGATAAGATGAAGAGTTGGAAGCTTTTTCCCAAGGCAGAAATGACAATTACAAGGAGGCACAAGTTCAAGGCAAGGGGGGAAAGGTTGAGTGGAGGTGTGTGAGGGAAGTATTTTTACACAAAGTGTGGTGGGCTCCTGGAATGCACTGCCAAGTGAGGAGATTGAGGCATCAGTAATATTTAAGACTCATCTGGATAGACACATAAATAGCAGGTAATGAAGGGATATCAGCAGCTAGGATAACATGATTGCTCCTGGGTTGGCGGGCCGAAGGGCCTGTTTCTGTGCTGTCATATTTTTTGTTCTTTGAAAGATAAGGATGCAATATCCCCAGAACTGCAGCATGGTTTTGAGATTAAACAAATTATTTTAAACAAGATAGTCAAGGATTTGTTGTGTTGAGTTAAACTCTTTCCAGGAATAGAAATGCGAATGGAGGAGCTTGGATGTAAATGTATTCTAAATTCTATTTTGTTAGATCAGTTAGGAGCTTTTAAAGGGATATTAAACATGGCTTGAAGCAGCAATGAACAAATTAAAAAACCTCTGTTAATAACAGATTTCCTGCTGAGTGTTTTGCAATGCAACATAAAATAACTCATCGGGGAAATTGACCTCAACAGAAATATTGTCAAAATAATTCAGCAGTTGGCTGAGTTTGCATTACAACAGACAATAAAACCACTGGGAAATTGCCAAAAACATGCACCAGAATTTTACTATCTCACCCACCCAAGGCATAAAACTAACCTCCCCACCTCTGCATCCCTTACCCCCCCCCCGCCCCCAATCCCCTACACTCCCTCCATCCCCTCAGAGGCCCACAGAAAATGCCATTCTGTGAGCCTCACTCAGGGTGGGTGTGCCAGTAAAATTTGAGCGGTAGCATGGAATTCTCCCAATAAATGGCAAAGTGTCAGGTTCTGACTGAAACTTGATCAATTTAAACCTCACGGGATCCAGGGTGAGGTATTGAAATGGATACAAAATTGGCTTCTTGACAGAAGCCAGAGGGTGGTTGTAGAGAGTTGTTTTTCAAACTGGAGGCCTGTGACCAGTGGTGTGCCTCAGCGATCAGTGCTGGGCCCACTGTTCTTTGTCATTTATATTAATGATTTGGATGAGAATATCGGGAGCATGGTTATTAAGTTTGTAGATGACACCAAGATTGATGGGATGGTAGATAGTGAGGAAGGTTATCTCCAATTGCAATGGGATCTTGATCAGTTGGGCCATTGGGCTGATGAATGGCAGGTGGAGTTTAATTTAGACAAATGCGAAGTGATGCATTTTGGTAGATTGAACCGAGGCAGAACTTAGTCAGTTATTGGTCGAGCATTGGGAGAGTTACAGAACAAAGAGATCGAAGGTTACATGTTCGTAGCTCCTTGAAAGTGGAGTCACAGCTGGATAGAGTGGTGAAGAAGACATTTGGCATGCTTAGTTTCATCGATCAGAACACTGAATACAGGAGTTGGGACGTCTTGTTGAAGTTGAACAAGGCATTGGTAAGGCCACACTTCGAGTATTGTGTGCAATTCTGGTCATCCTATTATAGAAAGGATATTATTAAACTAGAGAGGGTGCAGAAAATATTTACTAAGATGTTGGTCACCCATTCCTATCTCCCTCATTAATTTTTATCTGCGGTGTGACCAACTCATTGAACGTGCCATCCATGATTTCTTCAGCATCCTGGCTGCTCCAAAGTGAATCCATCCACAGTTCCAGAACTGTCAAGCAATCTAGCAGGAGTTGCAATTGGATACACTTTCTGCATGTGAAGGAGCTAGGGATACTAGAGGGGTCCCTGAATTCTCACATTGCACAAGAACAGCGTGACATGGGTCTGGGATCTCCTGCTATGACTTAATCCTTGAGTTAACTTACAACAACAACAACTATAATACCAAGGGAATAAAGAAAAACTATTTACCAGTCATCAACTAACCATTTACTTGCTGGCTGTGATGTCATGGTTCAATTTCTTTCTATCTCTCACTTGCCCTCGAGTCTCCCTAGCAGGTCCATCTCTCTGCTCCTCCCAAAGATCAGCACTTCTTCTCCCTTGGCATGAAATTCCCACTCAGCTCCAAATTCCTGATACCCTGTCTCTGGCTGAATCTCACTCTGGCTGCAATCTCGCTCTCACTGACATGTGCAAGCTCTGTAAAGCTCCTGCTCTCTTTTTTCAAGAGACTTATATTTTTTAACACTATATAATCTAGATCAAGATTCGTCCACAAGAAGAAACATTTTGTCAGCATCCATCCTGTCAAATCCCCTCAAGTTTCAAGAAGATCTCTTCTTTCCTTCTGAATTCTAATGGGTTTAGGCCCAACTGTTTAACCTTTCCTCATTAAATAAGCCCTTTGTTCGAGTAATCGGGGGAAAGGTCTCCACTGTTTGTGGTCATACCTGACATAAAGTCAACCATCTCAGCTCCAGGACAGTTCTGCAGGACTCCCTCAGGATAGTGTCCGAGGCCAACCATTTTCAGCTGCTTCATCAATGACTTTCCATCCATTATAAGGTCAAAAATGGGGATGTTCACTGATGGTTGCACAATGTTCAGCACCATTTATGACTCAATAGATACTGAAACAGTCCACATCCAAATACAGCAAAACTTGGACTGACAGCAAAAAACATTCATGCCACACAGGTACCAGGCAATGACCATCTCCAACAAGAGAAGATTGCCCCATGACCTTCAATGGCATTTCTGTTACTGACTCCTACCAACTCCCTCCCCTTCATCATTTGCATTTATTAACAGGGGGTTTGAGTTTAGGAGCCATGGGGTTATGCTGCAACTATACAGACATTGGCGAGACCACATTTGGAATATTATATTCAGTTCTCGTTACCTCGCTGTAAGAAGTATGTGGAAGCATTGGAGAGAGTGCAGAGAGGACATAGATAAGTTGCAGAGTTGGGCCAAGAGGTGGCAAATGGAGTTTAATGTGGAAAAGTGTGAGGTGATTCACTTTGGTAAGAGTAATATGTGTGCAGAATATAGGGCTAATGGTAGGACTCTTAGTAATGTAGATGAGCAGAGAGATCTCAGTGTACAGGTGCATAGATCCCTGAAAGTTGGTACTCAAGTTAATAAGGTTGTTAAGAAGGCGTATAGTGTGTTAGCATTTATTGGTAGAGGGATTGAATTTCGGAGCCGAGATGTCATATTGCAACTGTACAAAACTCTGGTGCGGCTGCACTTGGAGTATTGTGTACAGTTTTGGTCGCCACATTATAAGAAAAATGTGGAGGCATTACAAAGGGTGCAGAGGAGGTTTACCAGGATGTTGTCTGGTATGATGGGTAGGTCTTATGAGGGAAGGCTAAGGGACTTGAGGTTGTTTTCATTAGAGAGAAGAAGGCTAAGAGGTGACTTAATTGAGACATAGAATATGATCAGAGGGTTAGTAAGGGTGAATAGTGAGATCCTTTTTCCTTGGATGGAGATGGATAGTACGAGGAGACATAGCTTTAAATTAAGAGGTGGTAGTTATAGGACAGATGTAAGAGATGGGTTCTTTACTCACAGGGTAGTAAGGGCGTGGAATGCCCTGCCTGCAGTAGTTGTGGACTCACCAAGTTTAAGGGCATTCAATTGGTCAGTGGATAGCCATATGGATAACATTGGAATAGTTTAGGATAGAGGGTCATAAAATTGGTTCCGTTGGTCGGCACAACATCGAGGGCAGAAGGGCCTGTACTGCGCTGTAATGTTCTATGTTCTATGAGATTTACAAGGATGCTGCCTGGGTTGGAGGGTAGATCTTATGAGGAAAGGTTGAGGGAGCTGGGGCTTTTCTCTTTAGAGAGGAGGAGGATAAGAGGTGACCTAATAGAGGTTTATAAATTGATGAGGGGGATTGATAGAGTGGAGGTTCAGAGACTATTTCCTCAGCTGGATGTAGCTGTTACTAGGGAGCATAACTATAAGGTTCATGGTGGGAGATATAGGAGGGATGTCTGAGGTAGATTCTTCACTCAGTGAGTGGTTGAGGTGTGGAATGCATTGCCTGCTGTGATAGTGGAGTCGAACACTTTAGGAACTTTTAAGTGGTTATTGAAGGGTTTCGTGAAGGGTAGGTCATGCCTTACTAACCTCATTGAGTTTTTTGAGAAAGTGACCAAAGAGGTGGATGGGGGTAAGGCGGTTGATGTAGTATATATGGACTTTAGTAAGGCGTTTGATAAGGTGGCCCATGGAAGACTTCTACAGAAAATGCAGATGTGTGGAATAGAGGGTGATTTAGCTAATTGGATTAGGAATTGGCTGGCAGATAGAAGACAGAGGGTGGTGGTTGATGGGAGATATTCATCGTGGAGTTCGGTGACAAGTGGTGTGCCTCAGGGGTCTGTTTTGGGGCCCCTGCTGTTTGTAATTTTTATAAATGATCTGGATGAGGGTATTGAGGGATGGATCAGTAAATTTGCAGATGACACTAAAGTTGGTGGAGTGGTAGATAGTGAAGAGGGGTGTTATAGTTTACAGAGTGACTTGGACAAGTTGCAGAGCTGGGCCGAGAGGTGGCAAATGGAGTTTAATGTGGAAAAGTGTGAGGTAATGCACTTTGGCAGGAACAATAAATGTGTAGAGTATAGGGCTAATGGTAGGGCTCTTAATAGTGTTGAGGAACAGAAGGATCTTGGTGTATGTGTCAATAGATCCCTGAAAGTAGGCAGTCAAGTGGATAAAGTTGTTAAGAAGGCATATGGAGTCTTAGCTTTTATTGGTAGGGGGATTGAATTTAGGAGCCGCAGCATCATGTTGCAACTGTACAAAACTCTAGTGCGGCCGCACTTGGAGTATTGTGTGCAGTTCTGGTCCCCACATTATAAGAAAGATGTGGAGGCATTGGAGAGGGTACAGAGGAGGTTTACCAGGATGTTGCCTGGTATGGAGGGCAGGTCTTATGAAGAGAGGCTGAGGGATTTGAGGTTGTTTTCGTTAGAAAGGAGGCGGCTAAGAGGGGACCTTATTGAAACATATAAGATGATTAGAGGTTTAGATAGGGTGGACAGTGATAGCCTTTTTCCTAGGATGGAGAAAGCTAGCACGAGGGGACACAGCTTTAAATTAAGGGGTATGAGTTATAGGACGGATATCAGAGGTAGGTTCTTTACTCAAAGAGTGATTAGGGAGTGGAATGCCCTGCCTGCAGCTGTTGTAGATGCGCCAAGTTTGGTGGCGTTTAAGAGGTTAATTGATAAGTATATGGAAGAGAAGGGAATGGTTTAGTTTGGAGGGGCATTGCTTTTTATTTTGGTCGGCACAACATCGAAGGCCGAAGGGCCTGTTCTGTGCTGTAATGTTCTATGTTCTATGTTCTATTGGATAGGCACATGGAACATATCGGAATGATAGGGATAGCTTGATCTTAGGTTTAGACATAGCTCGGCACAACATTGAAGCTGAAGGGCCAGTACTGTTCTATGTTCTATCATGGGGTCACCATTGACCTAATACTGAACTGGATTAGCCATATACACACTGCAATCTCAAGAGATACCATCTGGAAGGACAAGGGCAGCAGGTACATGGAAACACACCACCCGTATGTTCACACTGTGTCTTAACTTGGAAATGTAACACCATTCCTTCCTAGTCACTGTGTCAAAATCCTGGAACTACCCCCCTCCCCAAATAACAGTACTTTGGGTGTACCTACTCCATATGGATGTAGCGGTTCAAGAAGGCAATTCACTATCACCTTCTCAAGAATAATTAGAGATAGATAATAAAAGCTGGTGTGGTCAGCAATGCCCACATCCCATCAATGAATTTATAAAGAAAATAAACTTTTTACCTCGTTTCATGGGTCAGTAAAGAGGGAGTGTCGCACTGTCAGAGGGTCAGTGCTGAGGGAGTGCCGCACTGTCAGAGGGTCAGTATTGAGGGAGTGCCGCACTGTCAGAGGGTCAGTGCTGAGGAGCGCCGCACTGTCAGAGGGTCAGTGCTGAGGAGCGCCGCACTGTCAGAGTCAGTATTGAGGGAGTGCCGCACTGTCAGAGGGTCAGTGCTGAGGTGCGCCACACTGTCAGAGGGTCAGTGCTGAGGGTGCGCCACACTGTCAGAGGGTCAGTGCTGAGGGAGTGCCGCACTGTCAGAGGGTCAGTATTGAGGGAGTGCCGCACTGTCAGAGGGTCAGTGCTGAGGGTGCGCCACACTGTCAGAGGGTCAGTGCTGAGGGTGCGCCACACTGTCAGAGGGTCAGTGCTGAGGGAGTGCCGCACTGTCAGAGGGTCAGTGCTGAGGGAGTGCCGCACTGTCAGAGGGTCAGTGCTGAAGGAGTGCCGCACTGTCAGAGGGTCAGTGCTGAGGGAGTGCCGCACTGTCAGAGGGTCAGTGCTGAGGGAGTGCCGCCCTGTCAGAGGGTCAGTGCTGAGGGAGTGCCGCACTGTCAGAGGGTCAGTGCTGAGGGAGTGCCGCACTGTCAGAGGGTCAGTGCTGAGGGAGTGCCGCACTGTCAGAGGGTCAGTGCTGAGGGAGTGCCGCACTGTCAGTCAGTGCTGAGGGAGTGCCGCACTGTCAGAGGGTCAGTGCTGAGGGAGTGCCGCACTGTCAGAGGGTCAGTGCTGAAGACAGAGTGCTCAAAGACTCATTCACCCATTTTCCTCTGTACTTGCTAAGCTTTGTTATCTCCCAGCAAGTTTTATCATTTTCATTATTGCTATCAGACCTGCTATGACTTCAGTCCCTTTTATCTGTAACTTCCTGCAGCTCTACAATGCCTGGGATCTTTCTGTGCTCCCCTATCCTGATCCATTTTACATCCCTAATTGTTCCACCGTTGGCAGCCATGCCTGCAGTTATCTGGGCCCCTGGTTCTGGCTTTGCTTCCTAAAACTCAACATCTCTCTAAAATTCTCTCCTCCTGTAAGATGCTCATTTTATGAGTGAAGATGAAGGAGGCTGGGGATTGGAGATACAACAGGAGAAGCAGAAAGTGGCTGAAGAAGGATAACCAATGGCGGCTTGGTGCTGGGATGGGAATGGGGATGGGCTGAAGGGGCTTGGTGATAATTTGAGAGAGCAATATTGAACATGTGCTCTGGTGTACTATACCCAGAGGGAAAATTATTTTTCCCTTGCTGCTGTAACAAAGTTGAATTGTTCCACATTCAGTCAGTTGTGGACTGGTGGGTCAGTCAAACATTAAAGCCCCGTGTGCAGTTTCTTGTTGTGTGCATACTGAGAGTCTGCTCTGAAACGTCAATCCTTTACATCATTCTCTCAAATACTTCACTGCTGTATTTCATGTGACACATTTAACAAAATGTTTATCTGTTGTGTTGATCTTTTTTGGCCCAAGCCTCTCGCAGTCAGTTTAATCAAAGCAAATTCCACTCAGCAGCACCGTGTTAATGGAATTAGGATTTGTACAGAGAGCCTTCTGGAACTGCACACTTTGGAGCCTAATTTCTGGGAAGAGAGCAATAATTGTATATTATTGAGCAGAACATGACAACATAGGTAGGACTGTTTTAAAGACAAGATGATGGAATTTGAAAATCTTGGGATAAATATCATTCAATGTGCTCACTCCAGATCCTTGCTGGATGTCAGCGAGTGTCTCCCGCTTCAGTCTCATTCCAATTAAAATAATGTCAGCCACCAGCAATCTGCATAAAGTCCTGGAGACCAATTAACACAGCATGTACTGCACAGAAAATATATCAACACTGCTCCTTCTGCGCAATCACTTTCCCATTTCTTTTGTAATAAAATATGGCATAATGTAAGAATGCTGGAGGAGTCTAGGAAGCCAAGAAAATGTGTGATTTGTGGCTGTGGTAAAAAGCGAAGCCACTAAAACCCGTGATTTCCAGTAGCAAACGATGGAATTTCCCAGCTTTTTCTCTCAGTGGGATCTTCCAGTGGAAAATGATCCTCCTCCCCAAACCCTCTGCCTCTGCAGCAAGTTCTCCTTGTGGCATCTTGTGGATATTGATCATAAGCCACTTGAAATAATCTAGCACAGCCACCAAGATTATCACACTCCCAATTACAACACAAGGCTATGACAGTGGCAAATGCAACAAGTTCCATACTTGACCAACATTGAGCATGCATTCGGCAGGTGGTGCGGGTACAGCTCTTGGATGTTGATTCATGGGTTGCCTGGTACCTCATGTCGTATATGAGTGCTTTATGTGGACCATCTGAAGGGCACCATGACAGCTCAGAGACTACCGATGTGGCTGTGCAGACACTTGGAATTGGGCCAGTGTCTGCGGGAGTTTGCGCGTTCTCCCCGTGGTTGCGTGGGTTTTCTCCGGGCACTCCGGTTTCCTCCCACAACCCAAAAATTCGCTCTTAGGCTGATCGGGAAACAAATTGTCCCTATAGTGAGAATTTTCCATATTAGGAATAATATATATATTATTATATAGGAATATTAAAATAGGATAATGGATTTGCTACTATATAGTATGACGGCGGCGCGGGCTCGTTGGGCCGAAGGGCCTGTTTCCCGTGCTGTGTTGATTAAAAAAAAAAGTTGGGTGATTCCATAGTCTCACCTAATAACAGTAGGAAGTCTCACAACACCAAGTTAAAGTCCAATAGATTTATTTGGTAGTGTTGCCTTCGGGGCAGTGCTCTGAAAGCTTGTGACTTGCGTTACCAAATAAAGCTGTTGGACTTTAACCTGGTGTTGTGAGACTTCTTAAAGTGCCTATCCCAGTCCAATGCCGGCATCTCCACCTCATCTACTAACCCAAGACATCGAGAAGATGGTGAGAGAATGTGAGGTGTACCCAACGACTAGTAAGAATCGTTACCGCCTCACAGAGAACCACACATCCATAGACTAGATTCATAACTGACCTCTTCAGCATTTGTGCAGATTTCCTGACAGTAACAGATTACTGCTGCAGGTTTCACGTGAACTATCAGGTACACAAAGCCAACCATTGGAGACACAAGTTCAATCTTCAGTCTATTCAGGGCAACACAGGAGGTTGTTTCTAACAACAGACTCCAATACATAGGACAACTCTTTAAGGAGATGTGTGCAAAATGGAGAGTCACCCAAAGCAACTTGCCTCAGATCCAATTGCAGAACGTATGGCTTGAATTGTATATTCCCAAATACTGAAGTCAAACAAACCACAATCTACAGGTGAGTTTGTTGGATTTCAGTGTGAAAATGCTCAGTGTGAGGATTTCCTTGTCTTGTATTATTGTTATCTGCAGGCAAGCCTTCCCTATCATCATTGGTCAATAATCCTAAAAGTACATATGCACCACTTGAAAAACAGGAAAAGATGAAGTTTAAAGTTTATTTATTACTGTCACAAATACACTTACATTACGCTGCAATAAAGTTTCTGTGAAAATCCCCTAGTCACCACACTCAGGCATCTGTTCAGGTAAACTGAGGAAGAGTTTAATATGGCCAATACACCTAACCAGGAAGTCTTTTGAAAGATTCCTGTGACTGTCATGCAGATAATAAATTACCCAACCTGAACATTGGACAGAAGGTTTCAGTAGAAAACCCAACTGATGGCATCTGGAATCCAGCAGAAGTGGTCAGGAGATGCCCAGAATCAAGATTATATCAATTACCAACACCAAATGACACAGAGATACCAAATCAAAGCATTATCACAGTAAGAGACATTGAGCAGTCCTATTGTACACAGAGAACAGTCTAAGACACAACACAAAGAAATCATCTGAAACCTACAGCAGTTACCACAAAAAATCTGAATGGATAAATGAACCAATGACATGTTTCAGAAATTCAGAAGTTGTATAACATTCAGACACAATATTCTTTTTCTTTCATGTGTATAATTTGATTCTTTAAAAATAAATGTTTAGTTAGACAAAATGGGGGAAGTTGTGATATGAGAGCAAGATGACATATCTTAAACTGTCAATCACTATCACATCAACACAGGATATGACACAGTAGTCCCATGACTTGTAGCGAACAACAGCACTGGTTGACTTCAGACGTTTACCTCTCAGTCTCCCAGTGAATATAATCTGTACACAGTCTTACTTTCAGATAAAGAAGCCATGTTATTATTTCACCAATATGTATTATTAGCACATAGTGCAGTGAAGAAGAATGTAACACTGGTGGTGAAGCCATTGCAGTAAAAGAGGAAGATGAGATTCTCTGCAACACAAATAGAAATAGAAGTCGCGAGAAAGTGCAGAAGAGCCAGGAAGTCTTAGGCAATGAATCACTTTTTTAGCATTGGATTGAAACAAGACCCAGAAGAGTTTCTTGAGCCAGAGATGATGAAGGCGCAATATCCCCAAGGGTCCTTTTCCTTCCATTGGGTAACAATGAGCATTTTAACACCGTCCCAATGTGCTCGCTTCAGGCAACAAACTGCCTCATGTTTGCAATCTCAGTTTGATAGACAAAGCTGCACAAGGGTAGGCTAGAGATTTCTCTCCCAGAAAAAGGGAATTGGGTAGAGATTTTGTGGAAAGGGCTTGCTGCCAATTATCCTATCCTCAGATAGTGGGTAATACAGAGGAGAAAGTGACAGCAAAGCAAATTAATCTGGATGACTGATGTATCTTTCTCTCCACAGATGCTGCCAGACCTGCTGAGTTTTTTCAGCTATTTACTTGTTTTTGTATCTATTTTTATATTTCCTTTCTCTGTTTCAATAATTGACATCTTAGTTGTTCCATATTAATGTTCTGCCAGTTTTATTTGAAAGAGGATAATCACTATTGGCATTTTAAAAGATGAATATGGAAACAATATTGCAAATTATTCAATTATTTGGGCTGCAAATATCCAGGCGGTGAGTTTGTTCCTATTGAGGCTTTGCAGCTTGAATGCAGATTCAGCAGATTAATTCCATAACCATAAAAACACTATCAGCAACCCAGAGCAAGCGGCAACTTCCTCAAGTGAATAGAACATAGAACATAGTGTAACAACCCAAGAAATGTCTCACTACTAAATATAGACTTCCATACAAGCTGCAGCACATTACCCAGGATTCAGTCAACATCATAAATTACAAGAGTGTAATGTGAGTGCTTTATTAACCCTCTCTCAGCCATTCAATGTGCCACTAATTGAAGCTTAATTTGAGCAGTGAAACACATTGGAAAGATCAGTCTGTTGAAATTAGCCCTGAGTGCGCTGAATGGATAGTGCAGGTAATCCCATTTCATGCTGACAGATAGCTTTCTTTGTGTTGTACCAGATTAAACTAAAAATGAATATTGTACCACATGGTTAGACAGCAAATGATATGAGGATTTATTTTTGCAGACTTGTACATGCCACATACTGCCTGATCTCAGCATTGCCACAGCAGAATTATAAATTGGAAGCTTTGCACTCACCAGAGCAATCCAACCAAAATCCTTAATACAAAACAAAATTGCTGCAGTGGCTGGAAATCTAAAATAAAAGCTGGAAATGTTGGAATTACTCAGCAGGTCATGCTGTATCTATGGAGACAGAAACAGATTCAACAGCTGCACTTCTCCCATCCCATTAGTGCAGGGGGCCAGGATATTTAGGCAGTGCCCAATCCATGCCATCCACGCTGCACAGTTGGTCCCAAGCACATTTCCTTAGTGGAGATATCCAGCACCATCAGTTCCTCACCAGAAAGCAGCATGGAGCTGCATAAATAATACTGATCTTAATATCATTTAAATTGCCTTAGCAGGCCCAGGATTGAAATCACCGGTCTGTTACCCTCCTCCCACATTCCCATTCCCTTAACGGGGTATTTCACTCCAGTGGGGTTTACAATAGCTCCCCATTTGCAGGAAGCTAGCAGCCCGACTCCACTGGGTTGAACGGGGGAACATCAATTTCTCAGAAGGAGGGAGAGAGGGATGGGTGCCCCATGTACATTGGCACCTTGGTAGTCCCAATCTAAGGAGCAAAGTGCTAATGCCCAGGGAGAACATTGGCATTGCTTGATGGCAGTACCAAGGTGGTAGGGTGTAATGGGGTTGGTGCCTGGGCCTAATGGGGAGATCAGTGGGGGTGGGGGTCCCTCTGCACTCTGCAGTCAGGATTGGTGGGGGAGGGAGGAATGTTAAATTCCCTCAGCTTCTGGTCAGCTACTTTGGGACAATGCAGCAGGTCAAGAGCGTGAATGTTAGTGTGGGGTGGAGTAGCAAATTAAAATGACATGTGGCTGGAAGTGTAGTGTCACACTTTGGTACTACATAGAAGTGTTCTGCAAAGCAGTCACTCAATCTGCATTTAGTCTCCGCAGTGTTCTACAGGGATCAGTGCTAGGACCTCTGTTGTTTATGATATATATATATTATAAATAATCTGGCGGAAAATGTCGGTGGTCTGATTAGTAAGTTTGCAGATGACACAAAAATTGGGGGAGCTTTGGATAGTGAGGAGGATTGCCAAAGAATATAGCAGAATATAAATCATCTGGAGACTTGGGTGGTGAAATGGCAAATGGAACTTAATTCGGACAAATGTGAGATGATGCACTTTGCAAGGTCTAATAAAGAGAGAAGTACAAAGTTAATGGTAGAACCCTTAAAAACATTAACATACAGGAGGGATCTGGGCGTACAGATCCACAGTTCCCTGAAAGTGGCAACACAAGTGGATAAGGTGGTCAAGAAGGTGTATATGCTATAGAATGTGGTATGGTATAGAAGGTGTATGGTATGCTTGCTTTCATCGATGGGGGCATTGAGTATAAAAATTGGCAAGTCATGTTGCAGCTTTATAGAACCTTAATTAGGCCAAATTTGGAATATTGTGTACAATCCCAGACATCACACTCTTAGAAAGATGTAGAGACTTTGGAGAGGATACAGAAAAGGTTTACCAGTTGTTGCCTGGTTTGGAGGGTTTAGCTATGAGGAGAGGTTGGAGAAACTTGGTTTTCACATAAACATTGGAGACTGAGGAATATCCTGATCAAAGTTTACAAAATTATGACAGGCATGGATAGAAGTTCATGTATATCAACGAAGAGTGTACCGATCCATGTATATCACCGCAGAGTGCTTTGGTCCATGTATATCAATGCAGAACGTACCACTCCATGCATATTGATACAGAGTGTACTGGTCCATGTATATCAATGCAGAGTGTGTCAGTCCATGTATATCAATGCAGAGTGTACCAGTTCATGTATATCAATGCACAGTATACTGGTCCATGCATATCAAAGCAGAGAGTACCGGTTCCTGAATCTCAATGCAGAGTGTATTATTCTACGTATACCAATGCATACACCGACTTATCTATATCAATTCAAAGTGTACAATTTCATGTATATCAATGCAGGGTGTACCGACTCATCTATATTAATTCAGAGTGTACAAGTTCATGTATATCAATGCAGAGTGTACCAGTTCATATACATCAATGCAGAATGTGCCAGTCCATGTATATTAATGCACAGTATGCCAGTCCATGTATATCAATGCAGAGTGTATCAGTCCCTGTATCTCAATGCACAGTGTACCTGTCCATACAAATCAATGCAGATTGTACCAGCCCATGTACGTCAATACAGAGTGTAACAGTCGATGTATATCAACGCAGAGTATACCAGTCCATATATGTCAACAATAGCTAATGTGGTACCATTGTTTAAAAAGGGTAGTAGGGATAACCCTGGAAATTATAGGTCGGTGAGTTTGATGTCAGTGCTAGGGAAGCTGTTGGAGGGGATTCTTAGACATAGGATGTATAGGCACTTAGAGCAATGTGATCTCATTAGGGATACACAGCATGGCTTTGTTAAAGGGAGATCGTACCTTACAATCTTTTGAGGAAGTGACGAAAACGGTCAACGAAGGGCAAGCCATTGATGTTGTCTATATGGATTTCAGTAAAGCGTTTGACAAAGTCCCCCATGGGAGGTTAGTTGAAAAGGTCAAGACTAATGGGATACAAGGACAGGTAGCTAGATGGATAAGTAAATGGCTTGGTAATAGGAGACAGAGCGTAATAGTGGAAGGATGTTTTTCTAGCTGGAGGTTGGTCACTAGTGGTGTGCCGCAGAGCTCGGTACTGGGACCTCGTGTATTTGTAATATATATAAATGGCTTGGAAGAGGGAGTAAGTGGAGTGATCAGCAAGTTTGCAGACGATACAAAGATGGCTGGACTTGCAGATAGTGAGGAGCATTGTCAGGTGATGCAGCAGGACAGAGATAGGCTGGTAGCTTGGGCAGATAGATGGCAGAAGGAATTCAATCCTGATAAATGCGAGGTGATGCATTTTGGGAGAAAGAATGTAGGGGGGAGGTATATGATAACGGGTAGACCTATTAAGAGTATAGAAATGCAGAGGGACCAGGGGGTGCAGGTGCACAAGTCTCTGAAGGTGGCAGGACTGGTGGGGAAGGTTGTGAAGAAAGCATATGGTATGCTAGCCTTTATAGGAAGGGGTATAGAGTACAGGAGCTGGCCTTTAATGTTGCTGTTGTATAAAACATAGTTAAATCTCATTTAGAGTACTGCATCCTGTTCTGGTCGCCTTACTACCGGAAGGACGTGGAGACTCTGGAGAGAGTGCATTGCCTGGAATGGAAGGTCTGAGATACGAGGAGAGGTTAGGCAATTGGGACTGTTTTCCTTAGAAAGATGTAGATTTAGAGGAGATCTAATAGAGGTGTACAAGATTATGAGGGTATAGATAGAGTAAACAGGTTAAGCTTTTTCCTAGGATGGACTCGAATAGCACGAGGGTCACGGGCTTAGGGTGAAGGGGGTAAGGTATAATTTGGATGCTGGAGGGAGTTTTTTCACACAGAGGGTGTTGGGGTATGGAATGCGCTGCCAAGTAAAGTGGTGGAGGCAGGTACTCTGGAGTTATTTAAGAAATACTTAGATGGGCACATGAACAGAATGGGAATGGAGGGGTATAGAAAACTGATTTAAAATAGGGATCATGAGCCTTGGGAGTCCCTGGGAAGTGTGTAAATAGATGATGATATTGATGTACTTGTTTTTATCCTACAGGTGCTTTGGTCCACCTTGTTGTCTAACAAGGGGCATACACGCAATGGGTTGTGAGAGGGCTGCTCTTGGATTTTTTTTGAGAGTATCCTAGTGCTTCATGTTGTTAGCGTACACTTGACCTGGACCATTTGATGGGCAACACGACAGCTCAGTGACTTTCATTGTGCTGTGCAGATACATGGATTTGGGCCTGTGTCTGTGGGAGTTTGCGCATTCTCCCCGTACTTGCGTGGGTTTTCTCCGGGTGCTCCAGTTTCCTTGCACATCCCAAAGATGTGCTCTTGAGCTAATTGGCAGAACAAATTCTCCCTAAATTGTCTCAAATTTGGTTGTAATGCATAGATCTATAAACATAGACAGGGATCATAGGTAGAAGTGGGAACATCGAGGTAGAGGCGCGGGCTTGTTGGGCTGAAGGGCCTGTTTCCCATGCTGTTTTGTTCTTTGTTCTTTGTTCTAACACAAAGTGTACCAGTCCATGTATATCAATGCAGAGTGTATTGATCTATGTATATCAATGCTGAGTGTGCCAGTCCGTGTATATCAACATAGAGTGCATCGGTTCATGTACATCAATGCAGTATACCAGTCCATGTATATCAATACAGAGTGTACTGGTCCATATATATCAACGCAGAGCGTACCGTCTATTTATATCAATGCAGAGTGGACTAATCTGTGTATATCAATGCAGGGTGTACCGGTCCATGTTTATCAACATAGGGTGTACCAGTCCATACATATAAACACAGAATATACCAGTCCATTCATATCAACAGAGTGTACTAGTCCGTGTATTTCAATGCAGAGTACCAGTCAATGTATATCAACGCAGAATGTATCAGTTTGTGTATATCAATGCAGAGTGTACTAGTCTATGTATATCAATGCAGAGCGTACCAGTCTATGTATATCAATGCAGAGTGTATCTGTCCATGTATATCAATGCAAAGTGTACCAATCTATGTATATCAATGCAGAATGTATCTGTCCATGTATATTAATGCAAAGTGTACTGGTCCATTTATATCAATGCAGAAAGTACCAGTCTGTGTATATCAATGTAGAGTGTACCAGTCCACATATATCAATGCAGTGTGTACCAATCTGTGTATATCAACGCAGAGTGTATCAGTCCATGTATATCAATGTAGAGTGTACCGGTCCATGTATATCAATGCAGAATATATCTGTCCATGTATATCAATGCAGAGTGTACCAGTTTATGTGTATCAATGCAGAATGTACCAGTCCATATATATCAATGCAGACTGTACCAGTCTATGTATATCAATGCAGAATATACCGGTCCATGTATATCAATGCACTGTGTCACAGTCCATATATCTCAATGCAGCTTTGCAGTGAAGTAAAGCTGTAATAGAAAAAGCCAGGCACACTGAAATGATCCATCAATTGGGAATTCTGAAGTTAGCTGTGTTGCGTTGGTCACCAAAGAACATCCTGGTGCATTGAAGGAATGAAAAATTATACCCTGGATGTCAACTTAGTTAGGACAATCATAAATCAAACAAATAAACTAAATCCTTTCAAAACTATTCCCTCCCATGTCTACTGAGAAAATCAGCACTAATTCAAACACAGGCTTAAGCTGCTCTAAACCTGCTGTCAGCGATATTGTTGATTTAAAACAGAGGGTAGCTGCATGCCACTAGACAAACAAATCCCCCAAGTCTACTGCCAAATCTGCTCTACTAAATGCTCTCCCAACCGAATAACGTTAATGGCCTCTGTCTCCACTGTCTGTTTACTCGTTCAGTTTGTTCATTGTGTTGCTTTGGTGCAGTTACTCATGGAGTTCAGAGCAGTAAGTGTTTGCGTAATGTTCAGTGAATTCCAGAAAGTTCCCTATTATCAAATCAATATATTGTCCATTAGATTTATCAGAGAAAACAGTTTAAATCACTCACTCTGCAATCTGACAGAACAATGTTCTGGGAATCAAACTATCTGAATTCTCCTCATAAAAGCAATCTTTTCTACATTATTGGCAGGATATGTTCTATTTTGCTGTATTTCTTGTTCAAAATGCTGATCTTGTTTACTGGAATTAAAAAGTCCTGCAAATGAGAGTATTTTCCATGGCTATTGGCTGACATAGATTTCTCAGGAGTGATGTGAAGCTAAAGCTGCCAGGGAACAAGTTGAGTTTCCTCCATTTCCCCTCCCAACATTTGCAGAATAAAGTCAGAATTCCTGGGAAAGGACCCATCTTGTTCTCATCCTCACTTCAATTTCTCTCCTTCTCCGCTCAATTGGCACTGCCAACTCCTCACAAATTACAGAAGGGAGATAGATTTTGCAAGATGCCCTACAACACTGCCATTTTTCACTGAATCCTTCACACTCCTCGCTCGAAACAACATGGTGAGGAATGGTCACAATCCCTGAGCAAAGCCAAGAGATCTCCTGATGCTTGTTTTAAAGCCTGTAATATCTCCCTCACATCAGAGATCCAACCATTGTCTTTCCAGGTATCCCATTGGAAGATGTACAGCCTGTAGGTGCTTCCTAGATCTTCAGAGACCTGGTCAAACAGTATCTCTTATTTAGGTGCTGCTCTGAAAGGATCCCTCTTACTAACACAGAGGTTCTCTGCTGGTCACATCAGCAATTCTCATATGCCATTAAAAAATAAAATTTAAAATTATGTAAATGAAGTCTATCCCAAGGGAATAGAGCAGGATTGCAGCTGCCTTTGCATCAGTAACAAGAGGAAAATCCATCTGGAATCTCAATGTAGATTCTGAACTTGGGAATTGTGAATAGTTGCCAATCTATGGCCCACTTTCAATAAAGAATGAGAAGCATCTAACCAGGTTTTAGTCTGGGGTTGAGAAATGAAAGTTACCCAAAGATCGGGGGGAATTGTCAGCTCTTCACTGTTCCCTTCAAACCATCAGAGATGAGCTAAAATGGACCTCAGTTTAACATTTCATACTGTGTAGCATATTGATCAAAACAGTTCAGGCAATCATTAAATCAGACCAGAAATTTCATCAACTAAAATAACGGATATTATTTGCTTCCAGAAATAACTAAAATAGAGAAAATAGATTAATCATAAAGGCGGTTAGTTATCAGTTTGATAATGGGTTTGAGGTAGTAAGTTGAAATGTTACACCTCATGTAACTGTCCACATCCTTTAGTTTGCACATGGGAATTGAAATGGGATCTCAGGACAAGACTAATTTCTTTGACTTCTTTTTCACGAACAGGGAGGATATTCCTAGGGACGGACACATTAAGGGGGTTAAAGCATCACTGAATGTTTTTGAATTGAACTAGTGCCTTTTTGTTATATCTCAATTCCACTTAAAATGTTACTTCCCAATAACAACACAGACTTTTTTGAAGAAATTCCTTCTTGTTGATGTTAGAAGCAGGGCAATAAAATGGAAAAGGTGCTTATAGTCAGGTCGTGATTGGCTAACTCTTCCCTAAGGTCCAATCTTGAGGTGAATGGCTAGAGGCTCAGACCAATAGAATTCTGACATTTACTGGAACAAACTCACCAATTACAGCAATGTTGCATCTTGTGCTGAGTTCTCATTGGCTCAAGCAGTCAGAAGTCATTGAACATCTTAAATGTTTACAAAAGAGGATTTCACTTGCTGAGCTCAGACCCTGAAAGTAGAGTTAAGAAAACAGGATGGTTTACTCAAGTAAGAAGCGAATGGAAGACAATTCATTCTGTCTGATCATGTTGATTGTCAGAGTATTCAATTGAATCTCGGTATCCATTGTCCACTGTTACTGATACTGAAGCTGTTAGAATGTCTGCAATACTGGAATTATCCCATTTACCCCACTTTAACCCCACACTGGCACTCATCCTTAACATTGGTTAACATTATGCATATTACACACTTTCCTGAGTTGATTGTGGTGCTAGTAATGACATTATATTCTGCAAACAGTTCAATCTAATTTTTGATTGAATTTGATGATGAATAGTTGAAATTGCCTTGCATATCTATTCTTTAGCAATATTTTTGAAATGTTAATTATTCTCATCTGTGAATACTTTTATTGCTTTGATACTTTTCAATGTTTTAAATTTATTGTTACTAATATCTCTTAAAGTTCTCAGATTTTGATCTCAGAAATGGTCATATATGATGTAACTAAACACAGATAATATATAACCAACCATTAGATGTCACAAAGCTTGTGATCCCAGACAATTCCCCTCCTGAGCTACCATCTGGCATTCTGCCATTTCCAATCTATCATCTTTCTATTCCTAGCCAGCCAGCTATATCAGTGCAGTGAGCTGGGAACTCTGAACTCCTAACCATGAGCCATGCAACCTGCACTCAAAACAAACCTGGCGAGGGTTGCTCCTGATCTACGGTGCTGTCTTCAGACTCCACATAACCATAACTTTAAATTCTCTGCTGGTGAGAAGAATTGTTTACGCTTTGGAAGGACAAAGTTAAACAAGTTCATTGCCCTGAAAGCATTTCCCTTTCATTTCTGAAGTGAAGTTGATTTTGGGCAGTCACACAAAATGGCAACCGATAATTGACAGCTGGTTTGCAGTCACTCAATCTTCTTTCATGTTTATTTTTACATGGGAAAGGAAATGAAGTCAGCTGTGAAATGGAATGTCTTTTCACTCCTGGCAAATTTATGCCACTCCCAAGCCCAATTTCATTCCATTTTCCTTCAAACATTCACTTTTCATAGAATCCGCATAATCCCAATAGTTCAGAAGAACGCCGTTCAGCCCATCAAGCCTCAACTCTGAAAGAGCATCTTATCCAGGTCCACTGTGCCCTCACCCTATCCCTGTAACCCTGCACATTTACCATGGCTAATCACCTCTAACCTACACATTTTTGGGACACTATGGGGCAATTTAGCACGGCCAATCTACCTAACCCACAAATCTTTGGACAGTAGGAGGAAACCAGAGCACCCAGAGGAAACCCAAGTAGACACGGAGAGAACATGTCAGCCTGGATTGTTATGCTCAAGAAGTGGCACTTGAACCCACAATCCTCTGACCCAGAGGTGAGGTTGTGACTCAGTCAGAGCACTTGTGGATAAATCTGAATTGTCACCAACTTTCTCAGAATATTTTAAGGCTAAGTGAGTGTAGGAATGTTATAAAGTTTTAATAATCTCTTTTAGAGTTGAATTAACCAACAATATACTGAGTTAACATAAAACAGTGGCCAGAATTTACCTTCTCACCTGCCACGGGAATTGGAGCAGGCGAGGGGCAGATCATGACTCAGGCAGGACTTTATGGTTTCAGGACAAATGAGGCAATAAAATCCTGCTGAGCGTGCTCTTTGTTTTGCAGCTTTTATTAGATTTAGTAGTTGCTTGTTTTACCTGGAAGTCCAGTGTTTAATCAGCAGGGCTAATAATACTGCTCTCAATGGGAGTGTCTTATCTCAGTTTTGATTGAGGTACAATCGTGACAGGTGATTGGTTAGTCCTCCTCTTTCTTTGGGCTATGAAGCGATTTGTCATTGGCCTCCAATGATGAGCTGCTTTCTGCCAGCCAATGAATGAAGGTTCTGGGTGGGAGAATGAAATAACAGTGTCAGCGACCTCACAGGCACAGCAATATAGTCACTTAAGCAGAAAGAGAACCCAACAACCAGATCACTGAAATATTTCATGCTAGTTAACTGTAAATTCATGACAGCAAAAATCCAGGTAAAACAGCAAAGTAAACCTAAAATACTTTAATCCCAGTGATCCATTGGAAACCGGTCAGGCATGTGATTAAAATCACCTCAGATTTAATCACTGAACCCCCACTTGGTATAGATTCTAATCATAATCATTTCTACTGAACAATTCAGAATATCAGCCATTAGAAACCTGAAGCTGACCGCTCCCATTTCCCTAGAAAACACCATGAAATTTAGATTGTAATGTGACTTAAAATTGGGCATTATTGTTAAGGGTGAATTATTATTTAAAATATTTATTCTTTATCTGTATTTGGTGTTGTTTTCCAGCACAAAATAAAGTATTAAATTATTCTATCATTTCTCAGATTGTCATTGGTACTTTAGCTTCACAGAGTTTTCTGTTTTGCAGATCATTAATCTCAATCTCACCTGACAAAGGGACAGCAATCTGAACGCTAGTGGCTTTTGCTAGCAAATAAACCTGTTGGACTTTAACCTGGTGTTATAGACTTCTTACTATGTTTTCCCTGACAATGCAGCTCTGTAATCAAACTTCTCCAATGTTTGGCATTTCAGGAAAAGCTGAACTTTGAAGACTCAGTGGGAAATGAAAAGCAGCGTCTCAGTGTCAAAAGATTTTAGCAAAACAGCAAACTGACAATAATTATCACCTTGCAGAAGATGGGCTAGACATGGAAGTGGCCAATGATCATTCTCTGTTTATCAATCATCTGTCATGATTGGGAGTATAGTGTGTTAGCATTTATTGGTAGAGGGATTGAATTTCGGAGCCGAGATGTCATGTTGCAACTGTACAAAACTCTGGTGCGGCCGCACTTGGAGTATTGTGTACAGTTTTGGTCGCCACATTATAAGAAAGATGTGGAGGCATTACAAAGGGTGCAGAGGAGGTTTACCAGGATGTTGCCTGGTATGATGGGTAGGTCTTATGAGGAAAGGCTAAGGGACTTGAGGTTATTTTCATTGGAGAGAAGGCGGCTAAGAGGTGACTTAATTGAGACATATAAGATGATCAGACGGTTAGATAGGGTGGATAGTGACAGCCTTTTTCCTCGAATAGAGTTGGATAGCATGAGGAGACATAGCTTTAAATTAAGGGGTGGTAAGTATAGGACAGATGCTAGAGGTGAGTTCTTTACTCAGAGGGTAGTAAGGGCGTGGAATGCCCTGCCTGCAGCAGTTGTGGACTCGTCAAGTTTAAGGGCGTTCAAATGGGCAGTGGATAGACATATGGATAGCATTGGAATAGTTTAGGATAGAGGATCATAAAATTGGTTACATTGGTCGGCACAACATCGAGGGCCGAAGGGCCTGTACTGCGTTGTAATGTTCTATGTTCTATTAGCACTATACGATCTCCTTGGCTAGTTTTGGCAGTGGCATTGTATTGTATAGGACTGAATTAAATATCAAGATGTATTTTGTATCTCCAGAGTCAGCAAATTTCTCAATGAGGTCACAGTGAAGAAGGAAATCCCACAGATTCACACACCTTCCAAATGTGGATAAATATTTCCAATATTCCTTGTTTTCATTTATTGCAGAATTTCATCATCACAAAATTGAAGCTGATCTAAAAGATTTACCAAACCTTCTCAATAATTGGGAATACAGCCAATACCTGATACCAGCATCAATCACAGGAAGGCTCCTGTGACTTTTTCCTCCTGGAGTTTTTGCAATGTTTATGAAACATTTCAAATATTTACCTATAATTGGAGTTTTTATTGTGATTTACTAAGGGCAATGTTTTAGAACATAGAACATTACAACGCAGTACAAGCTCTTTGGCCCTTGATGTTGCACCGACCAAATACAATAAACTGTTTTGAATACAATAAACTGACAGAACAAATTGCAAATGATCCCTGGTATGAATCTGTCTTCCAAATTGTTGTCAGCGAATCAATACAAGCCATGAAAAATTAATGATTCAAATGATTCAATTCATTAATGATTTAATGATTCAAATCAAACCTATCACTGGAACTGAAGCTCCAAACTACAAGTAGACAAGTTATTGGAGGAATATCACAGGCATACACTCATTATCGTCCCTGGCAACAATCTTTGTGTCGTTGATAGAGACGGGAGAGGTTCTGGAAGATTAGAGGATTGCAGATTTTCAAGAAGGGGAACAGGGATAGCCCGGGCAATTACCGACCAGTGAGTCTGACCTCAGTGGTCGGTAAGTTGATGGAGAGGATTCTGAGAGGTAGGATTTATGAGCAATTAGAGAAGTTCAATATGATCAGAAATAGTCAACACGGCTTTAAGGGCAGATCGAGCCTTACGAGCCTAGTTGTGTTCTTCGAAAATGTGACTGAACACATTGATGAAGGAAGAGCAGTGGATGTGGTTTATATGAATTTCAGCAAGGCGTTTGATAAGGTCCCCCATACAAGACTTCTTGAGAAGATGAAGGGCATGGGATCCAAGGGACTTTGGTCTTGTGGATCCTTGTGCAGAAGGCAGAGAGTAGTTGTAGATGGGTCTTTTTCTGCATGAAGGTCAGTCACCAGTGGAGTGCCCCAGGGATTTGTTCTAGGACCCTTGCTGTTTGTCATTTTCATAAATGACCTGGATGAGGAAGTGGAGGGATGGGTTAGTAAGTTCACCGATGATACGAAGGTTGGTGTTGTTGTGGATAGTCTGGAGGGATGTCTGAAGTTGCAGCGAGACATAGATAGGATGCAAGACTGGGCGGAGAAGTGGCAGATGGACTTCAACGTGGATAAATGTGTGGTGATCCATTTTGGCAGGACCAATGGGATGAAGCAGTATAATATCAAGGGTAGGAGTCTTGGCAGTGTTGAGGAGCAGAAGGATCTTGGGATCTGGCTCCATAGGACTCTAACATCTGCCCCGCAAGTGGAGGATGTGATCAAGAAGACGTATGGTGTACTGGACTTCATTAATCGAGGGATTGAGTTTAGGAGTCGGGAGGTAATGCTACAACTTTATAAGACCCTTGTCATACCCCACTTGGAGTACCGTGTGCAGTTCTGGTCGCCTCACTATAGGAAGGATGTGGAAGCTATTGAGAGAGTGCAGAGGAGATTTACAAGGATGTTGCCTGGATTGGGGGGCATGCCCTATGAAGATAGGTTGAGAGAGCTAGGTCTCTTCTCCCTGGAGAGACGAAGGCTGAGAGGCGACCTGATAGAGGTTTATAAGATGTTGAGAGGAATAGATAGTGTGGATTCTCAGAGGCTATTTCCCAGGGCTGAAATGGTCATTACGAGAGGACACAGGTTTAAGGCGCTGTGTCAAGTACAGAGGAGATGTTAGAGGTAAGTTTTTCACTCAGAGGGTAGTGAGTGAATGGAATCGGTTGCCGTCAGTGGTGGTAGAGGTGAACTCGCTGGGGTCTTTTAAGAGACTTCTGGATGAGTACATGGGATTTAATGGGATTGGGAGTTACAGATAGTTCTATGGCCTGGTAGATACTGATATGATTGGCACAACGTGTGGGCTGAAGGGCCTGTTTGTGCTGTAGTGTTCTATGTTCTATGTTCTATTACAGGGCGCAGTGGATTTACTTGTGACTACCGTAGGTGTTAAAATGTAAATTGATTAAAAAACCTTAAAAAAAAACCCTCCAAAATTGGGAACAACTTACACCGACTTCCAAATCTAAAAATAAAACATTGGCGTGAGTGTGGGTGGTCACCATTTTGAAATGTCTTCAGCATCCAATGCAAAGCAAGTTATGTATTAAATTCCAACACACTTCTTTAATATACTTCCCATCAACTGCTTCATCCTTTTTGCCTAGGGTTTACAGTATCTACAAGTAAAACATTTATTTGGTGGTCTTTGACCAAGAATGTGAGTGTAATAAATTCTGGATGAAAGAGATTGAGTTAAACAGAGTATGCGCAAAGAACTCATATCTGGGATGGAGAAATGAGGTTGCTTTATACTTCACAATTTGCTAGAACAATTCAGCTATCACATAAAATTTTTATGTGTGCTTAAACTAAGGTTTCGATCTAAAGTTTGAATCTAACTTCATGTTTTCAAACTTATATATTGGAATTTTCTATGATTTTTATTATCATTTAATGCAGATCTCTGCCCCCCAACCCCCAGCCACCCCTCCCCATTCCCCCCCCACCTCCGAGCTGTGAATCCAAAGTAGAGTCACCAGACCCACAGTCCCTCAAACTGGAGAGTGTATAACCAGCAAAAGCACCAGAACTTTCCAGAATACAGGTTGAACGTCAGAGACACTTGGACTCTTCCCCATATGAGCCAAGCCTTTAAACTCCGTTTGTGGAGTTCCAATGTGATAATAGTCCATCTCTAAACAGCTATTCCTCCCCACAATTATGAAGTGTTCTTCATTTCCACTTTTGCAGATGACCCCAGCCTGGCTAATACATCTTAAATCTCCAAATCCTGATTAGAGCAACTATTTCCATTCCAGATTGATCCAAGTGTGAACCAGAGTTCAAAATATTATCAACAATGTCAGATACCACCAGGGGAAGTGAAGATTCAGATCCATGGAAGCCATTGGCCCTGTAAATTCTGGCAAAGTTAGGGTTGGAGAGCTGCCATTGGTCAGTTTTGGAATAAGATGTTAAACTGAGACTCTCTCTACCCTCTCATGGATTTGTAAATGATTCCATGACATTGCAATATATAAAGCCCTGGTATCTTGGCAATTATTCATCTCTCAAACAACACAATCAAACAGGTTGTTTACCTCGTCATTGAATGTGGGATCTTGCTGTGTGCAAATTGGCTGCCATCTTTCCTCTATTACCACAGTGACTATATTTCTAAATGTACTTTATTTGTTGTAAAGTGTTTTGAGAGAGTGTTCTATCACAGAATCACAGAATCTTTACAATGTAGAAGGAGGTCATTCGGCCCATCGAATCTGCACTGGCACTCTGAAAGAGCATTCTGTCTAATTCTACTCCTTTGTCTTATCCCCTTAACCTCGCACATCCTTTATTTTCAGATAGAAATCCAATTTCCCTTTGAATACCCTGATTGAGCCTGCCTCCATCACCATCTCAGGAAGTTCCTTCCAGACTCCAAACACCCTTTGGGTGAAAACATTTTTCCTCACATCACTTCTGCTTTTGCTAATTATTTGAATCTGAGCACTTTAGTTCCTAAAGGACTTTTGAGAAGGAAGCTTTTCTTACTATTCATCCTGTCCACAACCCTCCGGAATTTGGATACTTCTATTAAGTCTCATCTCAACTTCCTTTTCTCCAAGGAAAACAGTCCCAACCTTTCCAATCTATCCTCGCAGTTACAGCTCTTGTTTACAATTACATCAATGATTTGGAGTTTGGGACCAAGTGTAGTGTATCAAAATTCACAGATGACACAAAGATGAGTGGCAGAGGATGCTAAAAGTCTGCAAAGGGATATAGGTAGTCGAAGTGAGTCGGTGAGAGTCTAGCAGATGGAGTACGATATTAGTAAATGTGAAGTCATCCATTTTGTTAGGAATAACAGCAAAATGAACCATTATTTAAATGGTAAAAAATTGCAGCATGCTGCTGTGCACAGGGACCTGAGTGTCTTTGTGCAAGAATCACAAGGAGTTGGTTTGCAAGTGTAGCAGGTATTTAAGAAGGCAAATGGAATTTTGTCCTTCATTGCTGGAGGGATGGTGTTTAAAAACACAGATATTATTGTGCAGTTTTACAAAATGTTTGTGAGGCCACATCTGGAGTTACTGTGTACAGTTTTGGTCTCCTTACCTGAGAAAGGATATACTGGCACTGGAGGGGATGCAGAGGAGATTCACAAGATTGATTCCAGAGTTGAGAGGGTTGGCTAATGAGGAGAGACTGAGTAGACTGGAGCTATACTCATTGGAATTCAGAAGAATGAGAGGAGATTTTATAGAAACATATAAGATTATGAAGGGAACAGATAAGATAGAAGCAGGGAAATTTTTTCCACTGATGGGTGAAATAGGTTTAGGACTGAGTTGAGGAGAAACTTCTTCACACAAAGGGTTGTGATTCTGCAGAATTTCCTGCCCAGTAAAACGGTTGAGGCTACCTCATTGAATTTTTAAAGGAATTAAGGGTTATAGTGAGCAGAGGGTAAGTGGAGCTGAGTCCTCAAAAAGATCAGCCATGATCTTACTGAATAGCAGAGCAGGTTTCAGGGGCTGAATGGTCTACTCCTACTCCTACTTCTTATGTTCTTATGTTCTTTACCCCAGGAATGATTCTTGTGAATCTCCTCTGCACTCTCTCCGATGCCTTCCCATCCTTCCTGAAGTACAGTACCCAGAACTGAACAGTGCTGAGATGAGTCCTAACCAGTGTCTTATACAAGTTCTCTGTTTCAGCATTGCCTTTAGAGTTTTTCCATTCCAACACTGAAAGATCCCGCCAGCAAAAATGGCCAGAAAATTCTAGTAGAAATCTAAATTATTTCTTGTTACATCTTCAAAGAATTCGAGAAAACTACTGAAACATGATTTACCCTTAATAAAACCATGTTGACCCTGATGGATTATGTCTTGATTTTCCTTGGTTTATCTCGAGTTTCTGCTCTGTTTTCCACTTTTATGTTTTAGCCTCAACTACTTTCTGGGGTAGTAAATTCCATAAGCTCACCACTCTCCAGTGAAGAAATTTCTCTTCACTTCAGCCCTAAAAGTTTACCCTTTATCCTCAAGCTGGAATCCCTGGTTATGGACTCCCACCATTCAGATAATGCAACACATCAACTTACAAGAACTATCAGGCCTGGACATACCAAATACGAATTTAACTTGATTTACATTTTTAAGTCTTATTTTAACTTCAGTTGTAACTAATTTTTGTGCAGGTATGTGTTAGTCATTTGGGTGACATTTCAGAGTAAAATAAACTAACCTTTTTCTTTTGAAGTAAAGAAGTGTTTTTGATGAGTTACTTTAAATTGAGTTATACATTCTAAGGATAAAGTTTACACCACATTATTCACAAATGACTTTGGAAAAACATCTTCCAAAGTATTTGTCAGATAACCATTAAGTTGCTTTTTATCATATCAACAGCTACAACATATTTCAGACCTCCTTGGGTCATAGTGAATATTCCAGCAAAATTAACACGTCTTCTGTTAGCCAGGGTTCCCATTTCAACTGCATTGGCAACTGGAGCATGAAGTTGGGATCATTTGTTTCCTTTCTTCCAGTAAACAATCAAAAGATTGTCTGTAATTTATAAAACAAAACTACAAAATAATTTTGTCCAGAAGGATGACTAAATAGAAAGTAAACACATTTTTATTACCTTTTTTGTATTATTGAATAATATATCTCCATATTAAGTGAAATATCACTTTCCTCTCCTCAATTTGTATTCATAATTGTTGTTCAGGAAAAAAAATAATATCTTCCTTGGAAATAACAAAAAAGTTCCACAGAATGAAACAATGAAAGACATAAAAGAGGAGTTTGTAATTCATTTGTCATTTATTTGGCTTTCTTCATTTTTGCCATTGCAACAAGCAAAAATCTAAACCTGACAATTGGTTGCTTGAATAGTTCTGAATAGGGGGAGGTGTGACCAATCTGTGTCGAACATGCTACATAGCATCTGTTTCTGATGCTGGGCAGGATATAGATAACAATTAAATCAAACTGCTTCAACTTGAATCCTTTCAATTAGCTCAAAACACTAAAACTCTGCTGTTTTAAATTGAAAAAGCGATTGCCACATATTGCCATTACCATTTTGTGAAAACCATGATGTTCCACATCTTATGTTAAGTTGTTATTGCATTTAATAAATAGGGGGAATTATTGTGTCATTCTGTGAATCAGGCTTGTGTGTCTACTTGTGTGTGAAAATCACTTATTTAAAGTGGGGACTGATCATCTGGAAGAATTTGAGATATAAACTAAGTATGGGTGTCAAAGGCATGCATTTGAAATAGGCATGGCCAAGTGAGCTTTCCATCAGTAAATGAACAGGGGGTAAAAAGTTGCATCTGGGGATAGGTGAGGCTTTAGATTTTCTGCTATTAAATTTCAAAGGGAAGAAAAAGGTTTTACAACTTGGAAATTGTAGGAATAAAAAAGTTTATTAAGTTTGATTTGATCTGAAATTAGAAGCAACGTGGAGAACATGAAAGATTTTTATATTTTGGAATGTGCTCAGGACAAAAGCATACTAAAGGACAGATGTTGGTATGTGTTGGGGATGGCAATATAAGACATCCTGGACACAGCTTGGTGTTGGAGAATGAGCTGTAAAGGTGCAGGTTCCACCAAATCAGAAAGTTTCTTTTCTTGAGAAAGTAGGGCTTTGATTTAAAGTTTATTGAATTTCCACAGTAGAGAAAAAGTGAGGCATCTTGTATATACATTTCCTGCAGTAACCCTGGGTCCGTTTTGTGAAAATATTACTAATTATTTGGTAGTTAAACATCTGTAAGGAAGCATTGCCTGTATGTTGAACCAGTGAGCCTCTTGTGAGGGATGTAGTGTGAAGCAATTTTTAACAGTACAGCTTTAAACATGTGTTCTTACACGTTATTCTCTTAATATATGTTTCAATTTACTGTTTAAAATCCAGAAGTGTCACTTAAATTTGTGGTTTCTGAAGTCAATCGACATTTTTTTTGTTGTCAGAATACACCAAAAAAGGTTGTGATACATGGTCTAAGTTTCCCCTTAGGATTTAGTTACTGCAGCAATTAATATCTACTGGACATAACAGTTAGTGAAGGCATTAACTCACTTTCTTTAAATGCATGGGCCAAAATTGCACAGAGAAGAATTTCAGACAAGTACAGAAAGCATTTTAAGGTTCTAGTATTTTATTGGTAAGAGGTTTACAATCACAAGTACGTTGTGGATTGTTGTCATGAAACCGTCACTTACAGCCAAATGGATCAATAGTTTCAGAGTGAAAACATAGGAATCACCGACAACATTCACATATTTTAATCAAATTCATTAGCCTAATAGTTGAACCTGCTCTGTCTCCTGGGCAAAGATTACAATAAAAAAATGAAATATTTCCTATGCTGCTTGGCACAGATAATATTACTGTTAGACATCTTATCCAAAATTCAATATAAGCTTGCTGTATATATTTTTAAATGAATATAAAAGCTATAAGAAAATGTACAAAGAACAAAGAACAAACAAAACAGCACGGGAAAAAGGCCCTTCGGCCCAACAAGTCCACGCCACCACCCCGATGTTCCCACCTCTACCCGCGATCCCTGTCTATGTTTATAGATCTATGGATTAAAAACCAAATTTGAGACAATTTAGGGAGAAATTGTTTTGCCAATTAGCCTAAGAGCACATCTTTGGGATGTGGGAGGAAACCAGAGCACCTGGAGAAAACCCACACAAGCACGGGGAGAATGCGCAAACTCCCACAGACACAGGCCCAAATCCACGTAACTGCACAGCACAGTGATAGTCACTGAGCTGTCGTGTTGCCCATCAAATGGTCCAGGTCAAGCGTGCACTAACAATGTGAAGCACTAGGATACTCTCGAAAAAGATCCAAGAACATAGAACATAGAACATAGAACATTACAGCACAGAACAGGCCCTTCGGCCTTCGATGTTGTGCCGACCAAAATAAAAAGCAATGCCCCTCCAAACTAAACCATTCCCTTCTCTTCCATATACTTATCAATTACCTCTTAAACGCCACCAAACTTGGCGCATCTACAACAGCTGCAGGCAGGGCATTCCACTCCCTAATCACTCTTTGAGTAAAGAACCTACCTCTGATATACGTCCTATAACTCATACCCCTTAATTTAAAGCTGTGTCCCCTCGTGCTAGCTTTCTCCATCCTGGGAAAAAGGCTATCACTGTCCACCCATTCTAAACCTCTAATCATCTTATATGCTTCAATAAGATCCCCTCTTAGCCGCCTCCTTTCTAACGAAAACAACCTCAAATCCTTCAACCTCTCTTCATAGGACCTGCCCTCCATACCAGGCAACATCCTGGTAAACCTCCTCTGTACCCTCTCCAATGCCTCCACATCTTTCTTATAATGTGGGGAACAGAACTGCACACAATACTCCAAGTGCGGCCGCACTAGAGTTTTGTACAGCTGCAACATGATGCTGCGGCTCCTAAATTCAATTCCCCTACCAATAAAAGCTAAGACTCCATAAGCCTTCTTAACAACTTTATCCACTTGACTGCCTACTTTCAGGGATCTATGACACATACACCAAGATCCTTCTGTTCCTCAACACTATTAAGAGCCCTACCATTAGCCCTATACTCTACACATTTATTGTTCCTGCCAAAGTGCATTACCTCACACTTTTCCACATTAAACTCCATTTGCCACCTCTCGGCCAGCTCTGCAACTTGTCCAAGTCTCTCTGCAAACTATAACACCCCTCTTCACTATCTACCACTCCACCGACTTTAGTGTCATCTGCAAATTTACTAATCCATCCCTCAATACCTTCATCCAGATCATTTATAAAAATTACAAACAGCAGGGGCCCCAAAACAGACCCCTGAGGTACACCACTTGTCACCGAACTCCACGATGAATATCTCCCATCAACCACCACCCTCTGTCTTCTATCTGCCAGCCAATTCCTAATCAATTAGCTAAATCACCCTCTATTCCACACATCTGCATTTTCTGTAGAAGTCTTCCATGGGCCACCTTATCAAACGCCTTACTAAAGTCCATATATACTACATCAACCGCCTTACCCCCATCCACCTCTTTGGTCACTTCTCAAAAAACTCAATGAGGTTAGTAAGGCATGACCTACCCTTCACGAAACCATGCTGACTATCCCCAATCAATTCATTTCTCTCTAAATAACTATAAATCCTATCCCTAATAATTCTCTCCAATACCTTGCCCACAACAGAAGTAAGACTCACTGGCCTATAATTCCCTGGAAGGTCTCTCTTCCCCTTCTTGAACAACGGGACCACATTCGCTATCCTCCAGTCCTCCGGAACCACACCCGTAACCAACGAGGACCTGAAGATCAGAGCCAGAGGCTCTGCAATCTCCTCTCTTGCCTCCCAGAGAATCCTAGGGTAAATCCCGTCCGGCCCAGGGGACTTATCCAACTTCAAACCCTCAAGCCCTCTCACGACCCATCGCATGTATGCCCCTCGTTAGACAACAAGGTGGACCAAAGCACCTGTAGGATAAAAACAAGTACATCAATATCATCATCTATTTACACACTTCCCAGGGACTCCCAAGGCTCATGATCCCTATTTTAAATCAGTTTTCTATACCCCTCCATTCCCATTCTGTTCATGTGCCCATCTAAGTATTTCTTAAATAACTCAGAGTGCCTGCCTCCACCACTTTACTTGGCAGCGCATTCCATACCCCCACCACCCTCTGTGTGAAAAAAACTCCCTCTAGCATCCAAATTATACCTTACCCCCCTCACCCTAAGCCCGTGACCCCTCATGCTATTCGACGTAGGTTGATTGATTCAGTGTAGGTTGTTACTACTTGAACATTACCATTCAGATGAAAAAAGATTGGAAGTTTTATTAAGAAGCAGAGCAGCATTCCTCTGACAATCTCTAATCAATGCTTTTATTCACAATTCTGAAAGTGCAGGTCTGTGTTTAATCAAAGGCAGATACATTAGCAATATGCTGCTCTCTCCTCCAGCTAAAGTCTGATTTATGTTTTTCAAAAACCTTTTGCATCTTGACTTTGAGTTTCATTAACTTCTTTCCATAAATGGAGAACTCTTAGCTTCCAATCTCCTTCCTGTCAATCTGTGATTGTAAAAGGACAGAGGAACCGAACCCTCTAAATCATTTTGATTGATTGGTGGGATTTAATGGAATCTGTTTCATACACTGCTTGAATTTGCATTGGGATGACGCTGCTGAAATTCAGCTGAGAAGCTTCACAAATACCAATATTTCTAAATCGCATTTGTAAATGTGTAAAACTATAACATATCACAAAACAAAATATTGTTTGTCGTCTTAAATTGCCTTTAAAAGCTCAATTTCTTTTATGCAGCTTTTACCCTGAGACACACAATCTATAACCAATGGTTTCTCTCCTTCCATTAGCTAATGTAGCTCAGATATGACTTTGTGTGATGTTTGGATATTATTAATATGCTACACTAAATGTTGTTTGTCCTCATCTCTCATGGACTGTTTTTCTGCATAGATTTAACAAAAATAAATTATGGAAATATTAACTCCTTGTTCACAATGGGCAATTTTAAGCTGGTAGCACAGCCAGTGAAGAATTAATTGACTAATAATAAATCAGCAGATTCAGAATTCGCCTCCTTTCCCTTCCTGTCCAGAATGTGTCGGTGCTCATTTGGGAAATGTTCAGTGGCATGTACCCCAGAGATATTCCAATCATCCCATCACTTTTGTGCCGGAGTCACCCATACAGGAGGACAAGGTCACATTGTTATCACCTTTCAATCTACAGCATAGCGTTAAATATGGAAAGTACAACTTGTTAGTAAAATGTTAATAGTTTTGATGAAAAATCTCTGATTGTAAAATGATACTGGTGCATTAATTAATACAGCCTGTAATGCATCAAACATTTGAGGAGGGTTAGCACAATGGTTAGCACTGCTGCATCACAATGCAGGGACCCAAGTTCAATTCCAGCCTCGGGTACCTGGCTGTATAGAGACTGTACATTCTTCCTATATCTTTTTGGGTTTCCTCCAGGTGCTCTGACATCCTCTCGCATGCCAAAAATGTGCAGGTTACATTGATTGGCCATGCTAAATTGCCCTTAGTGTCAGGGGGATTAGCAGGGTAAATAGCAGGGGTTACAGGGCAGGACCTGGGTGGGATTGTGATCTGTACTAACTCAATGGCAAAATCGCCTTCTTCTGTGCTGTAATTTCTATGATTTTCCCCTTATCTTTAAGATAATGATATTTATGGCATTTATTAGTTAGTTTATTAATGAAGTTTGAATTTGTTAACTGGAAACAATGGCTAATTTTCTGTTAATTCGTGGAAATTTTTCCACAGATGGAATTCTGAGCCCACATTAGACATTAGCTTAAAAAAGAGAAAGCTGCAAAATCTGAATCAGGGAACTGAATTTCCACCGAGATCCCATTTCACAATCTTCTGTGCCCCTCAGCTGTGACAAACCAAGATTCCCACCCAAGAACATCAGGAATATTAAAGTTTTTATGTTATTTAACTGTGTTAACTTCTGATTTGTGAAGCATTCCACGGGCTTACTGCCCCCTCAGTAAATCATGGGCCAGCACTGATTTACAAAATGAGACCTTGATGGCCTTAGCTCTGAGGGGTTAGGCTGAGCATTCATTTCATCGTCACTTTCCAGGTGTCCAATGAAGAGAGGGCACCAAGAATGCAGGAAATGACCCCTCTCTTAGACAGAAGACAGTCTAAAGATTTGGGAAACTGGGGCAATCAGGAGGCTGCCAGTAACCGACAGACTCCTTTCTAGAACGTAACACTGACACTATAAAGACTTGGGGTAGAAGGGTGGGCTGGGGATTGGGGGGAGGGGTTGATTCCGCAGCCCAGCCGGAAAGCCGTGAGCAGATTGCCTACCCGGAACAACAGGCTCTGTGTGTCTCCAACCGCAAGATTTCCAGAGTCATCAGCTCTGCACCAGAAATTGGCACACAGCTGATTAAATTATTTAAATGTGTGTTTCCATTGCATTAGCGGGCCCTGAACTGAAGTCTCCTAGTTCATGATCCTCTCCCACAATCCCCCTCCTCTTCCCCTCCACGTTTCACTCCAGCGGGGGTTTACAACTGCTCAAAGCGAGGCACCAGAGGCCTAACCTGACTGGAGTGAGAAGGGGGCCTGGAGCTCCCCAAGGAAGTCCAGAGTAGGGAGGTGTCCCTTGGGCATTGCCAGCTTGGCAGTGTCAGCCTGACCCCGGCACTGTCCAAGGGGTACTTTGGTACAGCCCAATGGGCGTTTCAAGCGGGTTTGGAGTCTATAGGGGTCAGGGTCTCTGGACGGGAGGGGGAATCGCTATAGGTGGAGGGAGATCCTGCTGCCACTCTGCACTGGGATCAGTGACAGAGGGAGGAAGGCCAGCGATCAGGGCTGGTGATCAGGGTGGTGAGGGATTTGGGCGTGTGGGGAGTGGGGGAGGGGGTGGTCAGCCTGCTAGGAGTTTGGGATTGTCGTGGGGGGGGTGGAGCGTTATTGGGAGATCACGACTGCCAGGTGGGGTGAGGCTTGGGATTGGCCCTGATAAGTCTAGGCAGCCAATGATCGGTAAAAGGCCAGCAATGCAGGTCACAGGCTGGCAGTGTGGCGTTACTGCACATGCGCCTATCTCAGCGCTAATAGATCAGCACATGTGCAATGGCCCACTCAGAGCTCTGCTGCTGGCCTCTCCAACAGGAATGATTTTTAACAAGATTCTCATTGGTTTATTGTGCAGAGCTCAGAGTGTGGGAAATTTACTTTGAAAATCCTGCTGAAAAAAAAATATAATTTACTCTAGTTTTTACGCAATTTTGACACTTTGAATTTTTTTGGATTTCATTCTTGTTATTTGTTCCCTTGTCATCTGATAATCTCCTCAAAAACTTTGATTTATTTAGTTCCAAACAAATTGGAATATTTCAATCTGTAATGTATCAATCTCTGATGGATCTATATCTTTGATCGATGGAGTCAGACTGTGGATTCAAGATCAGGCACTCTCCTCTGTCTCAATTTTGTTGGAGTTAGAATAATGAATGGAAAGGTAATGTTATCCCACAAATTTGATTAAATTGTAGACACCTGGATTTTTTGTGCATTTAAATAACCTTCACACTGAAAGATCCGAATGAAATCTGAAGGAGAATCCCTCTGGACACTGGCCTTTTGCTATCCAGAGTTCCGGATTTATCTTTTCCATCGACGTTTAAGAAAAAAGGTCCTAAAATGCCATGTGTAGATGAATTTGTCCTTTCAATCTTGAATATCTGACACCAAATCCAGCGATGCAGCATCTTCACTGAAAACCAGAAGAAGATTTTTAATCTTCATTCAACGATCAATTATAATGTCCTCAGTACATTGATGCTGCAATTCTAGATTTATTACAGGATATATTTTGGAGTTAGGATTCAAACTGCACTGAGGGAGTGCCGCACTGTCAGAGGGTCAGTGCTCAGGGAATGCCGCACTGTCAGAGGGTCAATACTGAGGGAGTGCCACACTGTCAGAGGGTTAATACAGAGGGAGTGCTGCACTGTCAGAGGGTCAATACTGAGGGAGTGCCGCACTGTCAGAGGGTCAGTGCTCAGGGAATGCCGCACTGTCAGAGGGTCAGTGCTGAGGGACTGCCGCACTGTCAGAAGGTCAGTGCTGAGGGAGTGCTACACTGTCAGAGGGTCAGTGCTGAGGGAGTGTCGCACTGTCAAAGGGTCAGTACTGAGGGAATGCCGCACTGTCAGAAGGTCAGTACTGAGGGAGTGCCGAACTGTCAGAGGGTCAGTGATGAGGGAGTGTTGCACTGTCAGAGGGTCAGTGCTGAGGGAGTGCCGCACTGTCAGAGGGTCAGTGCTGAGGGAGTGCCGCACTGTCAGAGGGTCAGTGCTGAGGGAGTGCTGCACTGTCAGAGGGTCAGTGCTGAGGGAGTGCCGCACTGTCAGAGGGTCAGTGCTGAGGGAGTGCCGCACTGTCAGAGGGTCAGTACTGAGGGAATGCCGCACTGTCAGAGAGTCATTGCTGAGGTTGTGTCGCACTGTCAGAGGGTCAGTACTGAGAGATTGCCACACTGTCAGAGGGTCAGTGCTGAGCGAGTGCTGCACTGTCAGATGGTCAGTGCTGAAGGAGTGCCGCACTGTCAGAGGGTCAGTGCTGAGGGAGTGCCTCACTGTCAGAGGGTCAGTACTGACGGAGTGCCGCACTGTCAGAGGGTCAGTGCTGAGGGAATGCCGCACTGTCAGAGGGTCAGTGCTGAGGGAGTGCCGCACTGTCAGAGGGTCAGTGCTGAGGGAATGCCGCACTGTCAGAGGGTCAGTGCTGAGGGAGTGCCGCACTGTCAGAGGGTCAGTGCTGAGGGAGTGCCGCACTGTCAGAGGGTCAGTGCTGAGGGAGTGCCACACTGTCAGATCGGTCAGTGCTGAGGGAGTGCCGCACTGTCAGAGGGTCAGTATTGAGGGAGTGCCGCACTGTCAGAGGGTCAGTATTGAGGGAGTGCTGCACTGTCAGAGGGTCAGTATTGAGGGAGTGCTGCACTGTCAGACTCAGATCTGCTGAACATCACAAATGAGAGAATTCAAATATTTTACCAATGTTCAAATACATTTGGGATAATATTGAATTTTGCCACTTGGGCAAAGGCCAGGTCACTGGGCAAGACTGGATACACATCTAATGCAATTAAATTGTAAACCAGTCAGTGACCCACACCACCTGATTATCATCCAGGCAGTTAAATTAAAAATTATCCCCAATATCAGTCCAATCAAAACCTACTGATTAGGAAAACAACTGGAATGTTGGTGTTTATTGCAATGAGAATGGAATATCAAAATGCTATATCCAACTGCCTCTTGAATGCATTCAAAGTTTACATTAACTACTTCCTGTGGTCATGAATTCCACAGGCTCACCACTCTCTGGGTGAAGAAATCTATCCTCACCTCCATCCTAAGTAGTCTACTCTGAATCCTCAGACTGTAACCTTGGTTCTGGATTCCCCCACCTTCAGGAACATCCTCCCTGCATCTACCCTGTCTAGTCCTGTTAGAATTTTATAAGTCTCTGTGAGATCCCCCCTCATTTATCTGAACTCTAGTGAAAAAAAATCCTAACCTAGTCAATCTCCCCTCATACATCAGTCCCACCATCCCCGGAATCAGCCTGGTGAACCATCGCTGCACTCCCTCGATAGCAATAACATCCTTCCTCAGAAAAGGAGACCAAAACTGCACACAATACTCTAGGTGTGGCCTCACCAAGGCCCTGTATAATTGCAACAATACATCCCTGTTCAAAACCTCTCAAACCGCGTGCTGCACCTGCAAGCTTATCTTCAGTGACTGGGCACAAGAATACTCAGATCCCTCTGCACACTCCTCTCTTCCAATTTACAGTCATTCAGGTAGGAATCTGCCTTTTTGTTTTTGTTTCCAAAGTGAATAACCTCACACTTATCCAAATTATACTGCATATGCCCAGTCACTCAACCTGTCCAGATCATGGTGAAGGACCTCGGCATCCTCGTCACAGTTTACCCTCACCCAATTTGGTATTATCTGCAAACTTTGAGATGTTACACTTTGCCTCATCTAAATGCATTTAAATTGATATTGTGCCATTTCGGCCACAGTCCCCATCACAGCCATTTTCAGACCTTGGTAAAGTGGGAATCGGTGTAGAAATGATGACATTATTCACTTCATACCCGACTTTACCAAGGTCTCGCGCCCAAAAACAGATGCAGCACAATGGTAAGATCAGGTCATATGGGTAGGACTTTCCAGCCGTGCTCGTCCCAAAAGCGGAAAATCCTGCCCAAGTTCAACTGATCCTTCTATAATCTGCTTCTTGCCAATTCTGATTTCCATGGCAAGGGGAATGGGAAAATTCACCCCTTTGTTCCAACAAGGACAATGTGTGTGGCAGTGACTCCTATTGATGCTATCATGGACAGATGGATCTGTGTTCGGCAGGTTGGTGAGCATGAGGTCCTTATATTTTTCCCTCTTGTTGGTTCTGACAATATCTCCAGCAGACCCAGCCTGGCAGTGATGTCCTTTACGACTTGACCAACTTAATCTATAGTGGTGTTACTGAGCCAATCTTGGTGATGGACATTGAAATCTCTGCCCAGAATACTTTCTGTGCTGTGCAATGCTCAGTGCTTCTGCCAACTAGCCTTCAACATGGAGTAGTGCTGATTCATCAGCTGAGGGGAGATGGTACATGGTAATCAGAAGGTTTCCTTGCCTTTGCTTATTCTGGTGCCATGAGACTTCATGGGCTCTGGAATCAATGTTGAGGACTCCCAGGATAACTCCCTCCAGACTGTATCCCACTGTGCCGCCACCATCTCTGCTGGGTCTGTCCTGCTGGTGGGACAGGCCAAGTGCAGGGAAGGTAATAGTGATGTCTGGGATGCTATCTGTAAGCTATGATTCCGTGAGAATGACTGTGTCTGGCTGTTGCTTGACTCATCTGTGAAACAGCTCTCCCAATTATGGCACAAGTCCCTAAATGTTAGTAAGGAGAATTTTGCAGGTCAACTGGGCTGGGTTTTCTGTTGCTGTTTCCAGTGCTGAGTGGTCCTTCAGAGCACAGCAGAGAGACAACCACAGGTGAGAGGAGAGCTTGAGAGTAAGTTAGTGTGATTTCTTTTAACTAATTTCATTAGTTTTTTTTAATTTTATACTGGAAACCAGAAGAAGTCGCAGGGATGCCTGGGTAATAGTTTTTTTTCTCTCTCCCCTCATAAATTGGAAGGTGAGGAATCCCAACACTTTACACGTGTAGAGTATCCCCTCCCCCTCCCTCCTCTAACCTAAAGAAAAGAGAGAGTGACTCGGAGTGAGAGCAGGTAAGTTTATTTTGTTGTTTCTTGGTAAGGGACGTCACAAGGCTGTCAGTGCAGGCAGTGCGGTGTTTCTCTGTGGGATGTTTGAGGTGAGGGACACTGGTAGTGTCCTGGCTGAGTACACCTGCAGGAAGTGCATCCAATTCCAGCTCCTTGAGGACCGTGTTAGGGATCTGGAGCTGGAGGAACTAAGAATCATTCGGGAAGCAGAGGCAGCTATTGATAAAAGTTACAGGGAGATAGTTACTCCTAAAAGTGACACATGGGTGACTGCTAGAAGGGGTAAGAAGCAGTCAGAGCAGCGATCCCTGAGGCTGTTCCACTCCAAAATAAGTACTCTGTTTTGGATGCTGTTGGGGAGGAAAACTCAACAGGGGTAAGCCATGGGGTACAGGTCTCGGGAGTAGAGCCTGTCCTTGATGCTCAGGTGGGAAGGGGGAAGAAAAGAACAGGATTAGTGATTGGGGACTCCATAGTTAAGGGGACAGATAGGAGAGTCTGTGGGAATGAGCAAGACTGACGATGGGTATGTTGCCTCCCAGGTGCCAGGGTCCGTGATGTCTCTGATCGAATGTGCGAGATCCTTAAGGGGGAGTGGAACCAGTCCCAAGTCATGGTTCGTGTAGTACCCATGACATAGATAGGAAAAGGGATGGGGGTATAAGACAGAAATTCAGGGAATTAGAGTGGAAGCTTAGGGCTAAAACAAACAGAGTGGTTATCTCTGGTTGTTACCTGTGCCACGGGATAGCATGGGGAAGAATAGAGAGACAGAACATTTGAACTCATGGCTAAAGAGATGGTGCAGGAGGGAGGGATTCAGATACTTGGACAATTGGAGCTCATTCTGGAGCAGGTTGGACCTCTACAAGAGGGATGGTCTGCACCTGAACCAGAGGGGTACTAATATCTTGGGGGGAAAATTTGCCAATGCTATTCGGGGGTGGGGGGGGGAGTTTAACTGATTCAGAGGAGGGATGGAAACCTGAATTGTAGCTCCAATGTACAGGAGGTTGAGAATAGGGAGGTCATGGATAAGGTTTCAAGGTCACAGCAATGTATTGGCAGGCAGGAGGGTGGTTTGAAGTGTGTATACTTTAATGCGAGGAGAATACGCAATAAGGTGGATGAACTTGCAGCCTGGGACTTTGATGTTGTAGCCATTTCAGAAACATGGATAGAGCAGGGACAAGAATAGTTGTTGCAGGTTCCAGGGCTCAAATGTTTCAGTCAGAGCAGAGTAGGTGGTAGAAGAGGGGGAGGTGTGGCATTGTTAGTCAAGGGCTGTATTACGGTGGCAGAAAGAACGTTTGATGTGGACCTGTTGAGGTAATATAGGCTGAGATTAGAAACAAGAAAGGAGAGATCACTTTGCTGGGAGTTTTTTATAGGCCTCCAAAAAGTTCCAGAGATGTAGAGGAAAGGATTGCAAAGATGATCCTGAATAGGAGCAAAAATAATAGGGTAGTTGTTATAGGGCACTTTAACTTCACAAATATCAATTGGAAAAGCTATAGTTCAAGCACGTTAGAGGGATCAGTTTTTGTCCAATGTGTGCTGAAAGGTTTTTTGACTCAGTATGTAGATAGGCCAACAAGATGTGAGGCTACATTGGATTTGGTTCTGGGTAATGAACCAGACCAGGTGTTAGACTTGGAGGTAGGTGAGCACTTTGGTGATAGTGACCACAATTCGGTTATGTTTACTTTAGTGATGGAAAGGGATAGACATATACCAAAGGGAAAAAGTTATAGCTGTGGAAAAGGTAATTATGAGGCTATTAGGTGAGATTTAGGATACATAGGGTGGAGTAGGAAACTGCAGGGGCTGGAAACAACTGAAATGTGGAGCTTATTCAAGGAGCAGCTACTGCGAGTCTTTGATAAATATGTACCTGTCAGGCAGGGAGAAAGTGGTCGAGCAAGGTTTCCGTGGTGTACTAAGGAAGTTGAATCTCTGGTGAAGAGGAAGAAGGAGGCCTGTGTAAAAATGAGACGTGAAGGCTCAGTTAGGGCACTGGACAGTTATAAATTAGCCAGGAAGGAGCTAAAGAGAGAGTTAAGAAGAGCTAGAAAAGGACATGAGAAGACTTTGGCAGATAGGATCAAGGAGAATCCTAAAGCTTTCTATGGGTATGACAAGAATAAAAGATTGGTTAGGGCAAGATTAGGGCCAGTCAGAGACAGCAGTGGGAAGGTGTGCATGGAGCCTGAAGAGATAGGAGAGGCATCTCCTATGAATGAATGAATATTTTTTGTCAGTATTCACACAGGAAAAAGTCAATGTAGTTGAAGACAATATTGAGATATAGGCTTTTAGACTAGACGGGATTGAGGTTCATAACGAGGAGGTATTAGAAATTCTTGAGAGTATGAAAATAGATAAGTCCCCTGGGATAGATGGGATTTAGCCCTGGATTCTCTAGAAGCCTAGGGAGGAGATTGCAGAGTCTTTGGCTTTGATCTTCATGTCATCATTGGCTACAGGTGTAGTGCCAGAAGACTGGAGGATAGCAAATGTTGTCCCCTTGCTCAAGAAGGGGAGTAGAAACCATCCTGCAAATTATAGACTGGTGAGTCTTACTTCTGTTGTGGGCAAAGTTTTGGAATGAATTATAAGGAATAGGATTTATAATCATCGAGACAGAAATAAATTGATTAGGAATGGTCAATACGGTTTTGTGACGGTTAGTTCATGCCTCACAAACCTTATTGAGTTTTTTGAAAAGCTAACCAAAGAGGTGGATAAGGGTAAAGCAGTTGATGTGGTGTATATGGATTTTAGTAAAGTGTTCGATAAGGTTTCCCATGGTAGGTTACTGCAGAAAATGCAGATGTATGGGATTGAGGGTGATTTAGCAGTTTGGATTAGGAATTGGCTAGCTGATAGAAGAGAGAGGGTAGTGGTTGAGGGGAAATATTCAACCTGGAGTTTAGTTACAAGTGGTGTATCGCAGGGATCTGTTTTGGGGCCACTGTTGTTTGTCATTTTTATAAATGACCTGGATGAGAGTGTAGAGGGATGGGTTAGTAAATTTGCTGATGATACCAAAGTCGGAGGAGTTGTAGACACTGAGGATGGATGTTACAGTTTGCAGAGAGACATAGATAAGCTGCAGAGCTGGGCCAAGAGGTGGCAAATGGAGTTTAATACAGAAAAGTGTGAGGTGATTTACTTTGGTAAGAGTAACAGGAGTACTGAATATAGGGCTAATGGAAGGACTCTTAGTAGTGACAAAGACCAGAGAGATCTCAGTGTACACGTGCATGGCTTCCTGAAAGTTGGCACCCAGGTTGATAAGGTTGTTAAGAAGGCATACGGTGTGTTAGCTCTTATTGGTAGAGGGATTGAATTTCAGAGCTGTGAGGTCATGTTGCAACTTTACAAAACTCTGGTGCAGCTGCATTTGGAGTATTGTGTACAGTTCTGGTCGCTGCGTTATAAGAAAGATGTGATGGCATTGGAAAGGGTGCAGAGGAGGTTTACCAGGATGTTGCCTGGTATGAAGGGAAGGTCTTATGAGAAAAGGCTGAGGGACTTGAGGTTATTTTCATTAAAGAGAAGAAGGTTAAGAGGTGACCTATTTGAGACGTATAAGATGATCAGAGGTTTAGACACGATAGTCAATGAAAGCCTTTTTCCTCGGATGGTGATGGCTAACACGAGGGGACATAGCTTTAAATTAAGGGGTGGTAGTTATAGGACAGATGTCAGAGGTGGGTTCCTAACTCAGAGGGTAGTAAGCGCATGGAATGCCCTGCCTGCAGCAGTTGCGGACTCATCAACTTTAAGGGCATTCAAATGATCAGTGAAAAGGCATATGGATAGTATTGGAATAGTTTAGGTTAGAGAGTCATTAGATTGGTTCTACTGGTCGGTGCAACATTGAGGGCCGAAGGGCTTGTACTGCACTGTAATGTTCTATGTTCTATGCCCAGTTTTATACCTTTTCGCTTTTATAATGACACAGATTCACAAATTTTATAGAAACATTTCTGATACTGAAACCAACTTGGTATTCCATCTATCTGAATCGAGAAAATACATTCCAGACATTACAATGGCCATGGAAGATGATTTGAACTAGAGGGTGTGTTGTTTTTCTCTGGACTGCAACTGTTTTGAGCAAATATAATATTTCTGTCTCAAATGTGACAGGGAGCAACTCAGGTGAAGGAGAAATACACCAGGGAGAAGGAGGTTCCGAGTGGGCTTGGAGGTCTGGAGTGTGTCTGTTTCAATGCGAGGACCGTAACGGGAAAAACGGATGAATTTAGGGCCTTAATGTTTGCGAGGAACTTGGATGTGATTGCAGTGATGGACACGTGGTTAAAGGAAGGAGAGCAGTGGCAACTGAATATTCCTGATTATAAGTGTTTCGAGCTTGACAGAGGAGGGTCCAGAAGAGGTGGGGGAGTGGCGTTGTTAGTTAGGGAGAGCATCACGGCGGTGTAGAGGGAGGACAATACAGAGGAGTTAGGAGTGGAGTTGCTGTGGGTGGAGTTGAGGAATAGAAAGGGGGTGATTACTATGCTGGGGGTGTATTATAGGCCACCCAACAGCCCGTGGGTAGTTGAAGAAGGCATATGTAAAGACATTTTGGATAGGTGCAGAAAGAACAGAGTCGTTATAGTGGGAGATTTTAATCTCCCTAGGGTGAATTGAAAGGTACCTAGAGCTGGGGGTTTGGACGGGGAGGAATTTGCAAAATGTGTACTGGAAGGATCGTTGGAGCAGTATATGGCTAGCCCAACTAGAGAGGGGGCTATATTGGATTTAGTTCTGAGTAATGAACCAGGTCTGGTGGTTGATGTTGTAGTAGGGAAACATGTGGCTAACAGTGACCACAATTCTGTCTACTTTAGGATACAGATGGAAAAGGATGCTTGTTGCCCTAGGGGCAGGGTGCTGAATTGGGGGAAGGCTAACTATGGTCGGATTAGGTAGGAACTTATGGAAACTGATTGGGAACGGTTGTTCAAGGGTAAGTCCACGCTAGGCATGTAGGACTCTTTCAAGGGAATACTGAAAATGTTGCAAGAAAGAAATGTGCCGGCTAAGAGAAAAGATGGGAAAGGTAGGATTAGAGAGCTGTGGATTACTAGGGATATTGAGGACTTGGTTAGGAAGAAAAAAGAGGCATATGATAGGTCAAAGCAGCTGGGAATGTAGATAGTGTTGGAGGAATATAGAGAGGTTAGGAGGGAACTCAAACGGGGAGTCAGAAGGACAAAAAGGGGGCATGATTAAGGAAAATCCAAAGGCTTTTTACTCCCATGTTAAGAATAAAAGGATGGGTTAGAGGAAAAATCGGACCTCTTAGGGACAGAGAAGGGGAACTGTGCTTAGAGCCCAAGGGAATGGCGGAGATCCTGAATGAATACTTTGCATGGGTATTCACGAAGCAGAGGGGCTTGTTGACAGCTCCTGTCTCTGAGGGAGCTGTGGACCAGTTGAGGGAAATATCCAGACCGAGGGAGGAAGTGTTAGAGCTTCTAGGTAGCATTAAAACTGATAAATCTCCGGGGCCTGATGGCGTTTATCCCAAGCTGCTTAGGGAGGTGCGAGGTGAAATTGCTGGGCTTCTGACACAAATCTTTGTCTCTTCTTTGGACACAAATGAGGTCCCAGAGGACTGGAGAATAGCTAATGTTGTACCGTTGTTTAAAAAGGGTAATTAGGGATAACCCTGGAAATTATAGGCTGGTGAGTTTGACGTCAGTGGTAGGGAAACTGTTGGAGTGTATTCTTAGAGATAGGATGTATAGGCACTTATGCGTTGCGATCTGATTAGGGATACGCAGCATGGCTTTGTTAAGGGGAGGTCGTGCCTTACGAATCTGGTAGAATTTTTTGAGGAGGTGATGAAAATGGTCAACGAAGGGCGAGTCGTTGATGTTGTCTATATGGATTTCAATAAGGCGTTTGACAAAGTCCCTCATGAGAGGTTAGTTGAAAAGGTCAAGGCTCATGGGATACAAGGACAGGTAGCTAGATGGATAAGTAACTGGCTTAGTAATAGGAGATAGAGAGTAATAGTGGAAGGGTGTTTTTCTAGCTAGAGGTTGGTCACTAGTGGTGTGCCGCAGGGCTCGGTACTGGGACCTCTTCTATTTGTAATATATATAAATGACTTGGAAGAGGGAGTAAGTGGAGTGATCAGCAAGTTTGCAGACAATACAAAGGTGGCTGGACTTGCGGATAGTGAGGAGCATTGTCAGGTGATGCAGCAGGACATAGATAGGCTGGTAGCTTGGGCAGATAGATGGCAGATGGAATTCAATCCTGATAAATGCGAGGTGACACATTTCGGGAGAAAGAATGTAGGGGGGAGGTACGTGATAAGGGGTAGACCTATTAAGACTATAAAACGCAGAGGGACCTGGGGGTGCAGGTACACAAATCTCTAAAGGTGGCAGAGCAGGCGGAGAAGGTAGTGAAGAAAGCATATGGTTTGCGAGCCTTTATAGGAAGGGGTATAGAATACAAGAGCTGGCCTTTAATGTTGCAGTTGTATAAAACGTTGGTTAGACCTCATTTGGAACACTGCGTCCAGTTCTGGTTGCCTTACTACCGGAAGGATGTGGAGACTTTGTTTTTGTTAGAAAGAAGGTGGCTGAGAGGAGACCTTATTGAAACATATATGATGATTAGAGGTTTAGATAGGGTGGACAGTGATAGCCTTTTTCCTAGGATGGAGAAAGCTAGCACGAGGGGACATAGCTTTAAATTAAGGGGGGGTAGTTATAGGACGGATGTCAGAGGTAGGTTCTTTACCCAGAGGGTGGTAAGGGTATGGAATGCCCTGCCTGCTGCAGTTGCAGATGCGCCAAGTTTGGTGGCGTTTAAGAGGTTAGTAGATAAGTTTATGGACGAAAAGGGAATGGTTTAGTTTGGAGGATCGTTGCTTTTTCCTAATTGGTCGGCGCAACATCGAAGGCCGAAGGGCCTGTTCTGCGCTGTAATGTTCTATGTTCTATGTTCTATGACTCTGGAGAGAGTGCAGAGGAGGTTTACCAGGATGCTGCCTGGTATGGAAGGTCTGAGTTACGAGGAGAGATTAGGCAAATTGGGACTGTTTTCTTTAGAAAGATGTAGATTTAGAGGAGATCTAATAGAGGTGTACAAGGTTATGAGGGGTATAGATAGAGTAAATAGGGTTAAGCTTTTTCCTAGGATGGACTCAAATAGCACGAGGTCATGGGCTTAGGGTGAGGAGGGCAAGGTAAAATTTGGATGCTAGAGGGAGTTTTTTCACACAGAGGGTGGTGGGGTTATGGAATGCGCTGCCAAGTAAAGTGGTGGAGGCAGGCACTCTGGAGTTATTTAAGAAATACTTAGATGGGCACATGAACAGAATGGGAATGGAGGGGTATAGAAAACTAATTTAAAATAGGGATCATGAGGCTTGGGAGTCCCTGGGAAGTGTGTAAATAGATGATGATATTGATGTACTGGTTTTTATCCTGCAGGTGCTTTAGTCCACCTTGTTGTCTAACAAGTGGCATACACACGATGGGTCGTGAGAGGGCTGCTTTTGGATTTTTTTTCGAGAATATCCTAGTGGTTCACGTCATTAGTGTATGCTTGACCTGGACCATTTGATGGGCAACGCGACAGCTCAGTGACTATCACTGTGCTGTGCAGATACATGGATTTGGGCCTGTGTCTGTGGGAGTTTGCACATTCTCCCTGTGCTTGCGTGGGTTTTCTCCGGGTACTCCGGTTTCCTCCCACATCCCAAAGATGTGCTCTTAGGCTAATTGGCAAAACAAATTCTCCCTAAATTGTCTCAAATTTGGTTTTTAATCCATGGATCTATAAACATAGACAGGGATTACAGGTAGAGGTGGAAACATCGGGGTGGCAGCGCGGGCTCGTTGGGCCGAAGGGCCTTTTTCCAGTGGTGTTTTGTTCTTTGTTCTTTGATTGCAGCTAAATCTTTCTGGTCTCAATTTTAACTAGTTATTTTACTGTCTTGTTGTGATTGTCCCTTTAAGGATTAATCTGCACATTAGGGTCATATGACCTGGGGACCCGATTGGGGAAGAGGTTGAGTGAATTACTCCGATAAAGACTCAGTTACTCCGGGAGCTGGCGGCAATAATGAGGCTGCCAGCCTGGGTATAGTTCAAACAAATGAAAAGTAAACAGGTAAATGAGGTATCTTCACTTCAATGTGATATTTTCTTCAATGTTTATTTATTTTAATTATTATTTAATTATTCAAAGGAACAGGCTGATTATGGCTGAGGTGGGGGGGAAAAGGGGATGAGGGAGGAGGGAAGGGGGAACAGGGGAAGGGAGGAAGGAGAAGGGGGTGAGAGAAAGGGGAGGAGGAAAGGAGGGAGGGGCAGAGGGGGGAAGGAGGAGGAGGAGGGGGAAGGGGGAGGGGGCATTTTGTCTGAAGGGAAGAAAATCAGAAGCAACAGCACCCCAACCTTATCCATCACCATTGGCACAGAGACTCCGACTAGCTGCCAAGGTTGAGAATTTAGAAGGTTGCTGGGAGACACAACTTAAGGGGCCAGTGATGAACGAAGACAATCAGCAGTTCTGAAAAGCTACATCAGCTGCTATTAGTCCAAGACTCCATCTGAATGGTAAACAGCAGCCTTAAAACTCCTCTGACAGACGCACCCACTCACTGCCGACCTCAGAACATGATGGAAAACCACATCCTTCAGTTAATGTCAGCTTTCCCTTAAAACTTGCTGTGTAGGTGAAACCTCTCTTCATATTTCTACACATTTGAAATTTAATGAAGCAATTTTGACATCTTTATGGATTACTAGGGGCAACTTTATCAGCTGCACTCACAGCAGGATGCATTTACTAAGGAAGCAAAGACTCTGCCAGACCCAATCAGCTCCCGACCTCATTACAGCCTTGGTTCAAACTTGGACAAAAGGGCCGAATTCTCCAGATGAGTGACCCAAGGCAGCATCTGACCAAATGCAGCATCAAGGAGCCTGAGCAAACCTGGAGTCAATGAGAATAGGGGGAGAAGTTTCTGTTGGTTGGTGTCATACCTGGCACAAAGGAAAATGATCGTGGCGATTATTTCAATCCCAGGGAATCTCTGCAGGAGGGTCATGTTGTAGACCTAACCATCTTCAGCTGCTTCATCAACAACCTTCCCTCCATTATAAGGTCAGAAGTGAGGATGTTGATCAATTGGCCTGATCGTGGGTACGGAGGGATTTTCTTATGAGAGATCGAGTAGGTCAGAATTTAGAGAAGAGACCTTATTGAGACTTACACAATTCTCGGGGTCTTGACAGGGTAGATGCTGAGAGGTTGTTTCATCTTGCAGGAGAGTCTAGGACCAGAGGGCATAATCTCAGAGTAAAGGATTGCGCAGTTAAGACAGAGATGAAGAGGAATTTCTTCTCTCAGAGGGTACTAAATCTGTGGAATTCTTTACCGCAAGCGCTGCAGAGGCTGAGTCATTAAGTATCTTCTAGCGGAGGTAGACAGATTTGTAATCAGTAAGAGAATAAACTGTTATATGCTTAAGGCAGGAAAGTGGAGTTGATGATTATCATATCAGGTCCATTAGAGCACAAGACCAGGATCTGAGGGCACAGCCTCAGGATAAAGGGACAACCCTTTAGAACTGAGATGAGGAGAACTTCTTTCAGGCAGAGAATGGTGAATCTGTGGAATTCATTGCCACAAGGCTATGGAGGCCGAGTCATTGAGTCTGTTTGAAAAAGAAAGAGATAGATTTTTGATTGATAAGGTGATCAAACATTATGGGAAAAGGTGGAAAAATTGGATTAAGAAACTTATCAGCCATGATTGAATGGCAGAACAAATTAATGGGCTGGATGGCCAAATTCTGCTCCTCTGTCTTATGGCCTTTTACAAAAAGAAAAATCTATTTGATGAATCCGTTAGAATTTTTTGAGAATTTAGCTGGTAGCGTAGATAAAGGTAAACCAGGAAATGTAGTTTCTCTGAATTCAAAAGGCTCGTGATAAAAAGGTCACACAATATATTAACAGGCAAGATAAAAGTTCATGGAGTTTTGGGAAGTATAGCACACTTGGTTAATTGGAGGATTGGTTAATGGACAGGAGACAGGAGACAAAGGGAAAATCTGCTTCCACCACCTCCTCCAGCAACACATTCCAGCCATTCACCAGCTTCTGTGTGAAAAACTTTTGCCCTCCTAATTCTTTGTTTAAACTCTTTCTTGCTTTCTTTCAAGAAGATTCCTCAAGAATCTTCTCCATTTTCAATTTCCTGAAATTTGTGTATGCCTCCTTCTTCTCTCATTAAGCTCACAATCTCTCTTGTCATCCAGGGTTCCTGAATCTCGCCATCGTTATCTTTCATTTTTATGGGGACAAACCTGTCCTGAATTGTTAACAACTGATTCTTAAAAGACTTATTCATGTCAGGTGTGGATTTACCCTCAAACAGCTGCCCCCAATCTACATTCCCTAACTCCTGCCTAATAGTGTCGTAGTTAGCTTTTCCTCAGTTTGGTACTGTCACTCTGAGACTTCATCCTTTTCTACCAGTATATAGAGGAATTGAGTTTAGGAGTCGGGAGGTAATGCTGCAACTTTATAAGACCTTTGTCAGACCCCACTTGGAGTATTGTGTGCAGTTCTGGTCACCTCACTATAGGAAGGATGTGGAAGCAATTGAGAGGGTGCAGAGGAGATTGACAAGGATGTTGCCTGGATTGGGAGGCAGGCCTTATGAAGATAGGTTGAGGGGACTAGGTCTCTTCTCCCTGGAGAGACGAAGGTCGAGAGGCGACCTGATAGAGGTTTATAAGATGTTGAGAGGAATAGATACGATGGATTCTCGGAGGCTATTTCCCAGGGCTGAAATGGTTGCTACGAGAGGACACAGGTTTAAGGTGCTGGGGGGCAAGTACAGAGGAGATAGAACATAGAACATAGAACAATACAGCACAAACAAGCCCTTCGGCCCACGAGTTGCGCCGATCACATCTACCAATCCACAGACCTATCTATAACCCGCTATCCTATTCGTTTCCATCTACTCATCCAGAAGTCTTTTAAAAGACACCAGTGAGTTTGCCTCAACAACCTCCATTGGCAGCCAATTCCATTCACTCACCACCCTCTGAGTGAAAAACCTACCCCTGACATCTCCTCTGTATTTGCTTCCCTGCACTTTAAATGTGTCCTCTCGTAGTGACCATTTCAGCTCGGGGAAATAGTCTCTGAGAGTCCATCCTATCTATTCCTCTCAACATTTTATAAACCTCTATCAGGTCGCCTCTCAACCTTGAAACATATGGTTTAGATAGGGTGGACAGTGATAGCCTTTTTCCTAGGATGGAGAAAGCTAGCACGAGGGGACATAGCTTTAAATTAAGGGGTGGTAGTTATAGGATGGATGTCAGAGGTAGGTTCTTTACCCAGAGGGTGGTAAGGGTATGGAATGCCCTGCCTGCTGCAGTTGTAGATGCGCCAAGTTTGGTGGCGTTTAAGAGGTTAGTAGGTAAGTATATGGATGAAAGGGAATGGTTTAGGTCAGAGGGTCATTGCTTTTTCTTAATTGTCGGCGCAACATCGAAGGCCGAAGGGCCTGTTCTGCGCTGTAATGTTCTATGTTCTATGTCTCTCCAGTGAGAAGAGTCCCAGCTCCCTCAACCTATCTTCATAAGGCCTGCCTCCCAATCCAGGCAGCATCCTTGTAAATCTCCTCTGAACTCTCTCAATAGCCTCTACATCCTTCCTATAATGAGGCGACCAGAACTGCGCACAATACTCCAACTGGGGTCTGACAAGAGTCTTATAGAGCTGCATCATTACCTCCTGACTCCTAAACTCTATTCCTCGATTAATGAAGGCCAGTACACCGTACGCCTTCTTGACCACTTCCTCCACCTGCGAGGCCGATTTAAGAGTCCTATGGACCTGGACCCCGAGATCCTTCTGCTCTACAACACAGCTAAGACTCCTACCCCTTATATTGTACTCCTTCATCCCATTATTCCTGCCAAAATGGACCACTACACATTTATCCGCGTTGAAGTCCATCTGCCACTTCTCCGCCCAGTCTTGCATCCTGTCTATGTCCCGCTGCAACTTTTGGCATCCCTCCAGACCATCCACAACACCACCGACTTTTGTATCGTCGGCGAACTTACTAACCCATCCCTCCACTTCCTCATCCAGGTCATTTATGAAAATGACAAACAGCAGGGGTCCCAGAACAGATCCCTGGGGCACTCCACTGGTTACCGACTTCCATGCAGAACAAGACCCATCCACAACGACTCTCTGCCTTCTGCTGGCAGGCCAGTTCTGGATCCACAAGGCCAAAGCCCCTTAGATCCCATGCCCTCTCATCTTCTTCAGAAGCCTTGCATGGTGGACCTTATCAAACGCCTTGCTAAAGTCCATGTACACTATGTCCACCGCCCTTCCTTCATCAATGTGTTCAGTCACATTTTCGAAGAACTCAACCAGGCTCGTAAGGCATGACCTGCCCTTCACAAAACCATGCTGACTATTTCTAATCAGTCCAAACTTCTCCAAAATCATATATCTTATCCCTCAGAAGCCTCTCCATCAGCTTACCAACCACTGAAGTCAGACTCACCGGTCGGTAATTTCCTGGACTATCCCTGTTCCCTTTCTTAAAGATAGGAACCACATCCGCAATCCTCCAATCCTCCGGAACCTCTCCCGTTTCCATGGACAACACAAATATCATCGCCAGGGGTTCTGCAACCACTTCCCTCACCTCCCACAATAACCTGGGGTACATCCCATCCGGTCCCGGCGACTTGTCTATCTTGATAGAATTTAACAGGTCTAACACATCCTCTTTCCTAACATCCACATACTCAATCTTTTCCGTATGCCTCAAACCTGCAGTGCAATCTCCCAGTTCACTTTCCACTGTGAATACCGAGGCAAAGTACTCGTTAAGCACCTCTGCCATTTCTTCCGGATTCACACAGACTTTTCCCCCTTCACCTTTTATAGGTCCTATCCCTTCTCTTCTCATCCTTTTACTTTTCACATATTTATAGAAGGCCTTGGGATTCTCCTTTTCTTACCCGCCAAGGCCTTCTCATGACCCCTTCTGGCTCTCCTAATTTCCTTTTTAAGTTCCCTTCTACACACCTTATACTCTTCTAGATCCTTACATCCCCTAGCTCTCTGAATCTTTTATATACCTTTATTTTCTTCCTAACTAGGTTCACCACAACCTTCGTGCACCACGGTTCCCGCATCCTACCAGAACCTCCTTGACTCCTTGGAACGTTGTCTTGCAGTGCCCCAGACAAACATTCCTTGAAAAACTACCACTTTCCTTTTGTACTCTTCCCCAAGAACACCTCCATCCAGTTTACACGTCCAATTACCTGCCTAATGTTTTCATATTTCCCCTTACTCCTGACATACACGTTCCTAGCCTGCCTGATCCTATCTCTTTCCATTGCTATCGTGAAAGAGATAGAATTATGATCTCCATTCCCAAGATGCTCACCTACCGTGAGATCCAACACCTGCCCTGGCTCATTAGCAAGCACCAGGTCAAGTACAGCCTCTCCTCTCGTAGGCTTTTCCACGTACTGTGTCAGGAAACCTTCCTGAACACATCTAACAAACTCCTCGCCATCCAAACCCCTTACCCTTGGGATATTCCAGTCGATGGTTGGGAAATTGAAATCTCCCATCACGACAACCCTGTTATTTCTACATCTGTCTCGGATCTGTTTCCCCATCTGCACCTCAAGTTCCCTGTCACTATTGGGCGGCCTATAGAATACACCCAGTAAAGTTATCGAGCCTTTGCTGTTCCTAACTTCCACCCACAGAGACTCCATAGACAATCCCTCCACGGCATCCACCTTCTCTACAGCCATGACACTGTTAAATGTTAGGAGTAAGTTTTTCACTCAGAGGGTGGTGAGTGAATGGAATTGGTTGCCATCAGTGGTGGTGGAGGCGAACTCGCTGGAGTCTTTTAAGAGACTTCTGGATGAGTACATGGAATTTAATGGGATTGGGAGTTACAGATAGATCTATGGCCTGGTGGGTATAGATATAATCGGCACAACTTGTGGGCTGAAGGGCCTGTTTGTGCTGTAGTGTTCTATGTTCTATGTTCTATCTTGAAACATACAGAATTGTGATTAGGTGCACTGTACACTCTAATTGCATGAAAGCAGTGACATCAGAAAATTCTCATTTTTTTTTTAATAGCTATCGCTTTTTGCTTTTAAACAGTTTTTTGGAAGTGGGAGCGCCTAGAATCACAGAAGCACAAACTGGCAGTCCTTTTGGTAAGAGATTTTAGTTACACAAAATTCAGTTATTGTTTTGACCCTAGAAGGAGTTTGATACATAATGTTAAATAATTCACATCCCAAGCAGATATTGACTAGATAATTTCCTCTTTACAGAATAATTGACCGAAAATTAGTCCACAAGCGTATAAACAACTGACTGAAAGAAATATCAAGTACTGAGTGTAGCAAAATGACAGGTGCCAGCCCATCAACCTTCACCAACACACAAGAAACACTTAACCTCTCATCTAATCCCTTTTATAAGCAACTATTTACTTGGCCCATTGCCTTAAATGTTAGGATGTGTCGAGTGCTCGCCCAGGTACTTCTTAAAGGATGTAAGGCAACCTGCCTTTATCACCCTCCCAGGCAGTGCATTCTAGACTGTTGTCATCCCAACACTCATTGTATTGTGTTCAACACTTCCCTCCCTGCTACGCTCTCCTTCCACATCATATTCATCTTCCTCCCTTCCATTTATTTCTTTTCCATTCTCCATCTTATTTAGAAATGAAGGTGCTTAATCAGAAGTCAGGAGGAAGTTCCAGGAATTAATATCCCAAAATTCTCTGTTCAGTTGGGACTGAAATGTGACTGATCCATCAATTTAAATCGGACAAATGAGGAATTCAATTGATGCAATCATATTTCCCTTTATTCTTCAGCCTTGTTCAATAAGGATTGATTAGAAAAATGACAACAGTAATTGATTTGACTGGCATCTGGAAAATAAAAAGAGATGATGGGATGTTTCATTAATCTTTTTGATTATTCTTAGAAAATCAAAAACTGTTTCTTTCGCCAGCCAAATAAATAATTTTCATCTGATTGCAAAAAACAAATTATCTCAAACTGGCAGACAGAAGGAACCGTCAGCAAAGGGTTTGTGTCTGGAGACAGCCAATCAATGGTGGATAGCTTGCTCAGTTTCACACTAATCTCATCAGCATTCCAGGATTTCCAAATGCCAGAAAGAGAACAGCTGAAGGATTTTAAGATCGGGTGTAATCCAATTTGCAGCAGATAGCTGTTTGACTTGTCTTCTTGAACAATTGTGAATCATTGATATCAGTGCACACATTGGGCCTGATTTTATCATTGTTTTGTGCCCATTTTTGAGTGCGAAAACTTGGTAAAATCGGGTGTGAGCTGAGCGGTACGATCCAGGCCTGCATCCACGCTGCTTCCTCCTTTATCAAGGTCTGAAAATGGCTGCAGTTGGGACAGCGTCCGAAACAGACACGATGACCATTTAAATGTATTTGCATACATTTAAATTGAATTAACGGGCTGCATGTCCAACCTTCCCGGCACTTGCCGCTTTACTACCTTGTTCACTCATCCAGAATCAGCAGAAAACAGACATGGTCTATAAAAGTCCGATTCCGGCGCTCCAGTTAGTGAGGAGGTAAGTGCTGAGTGTCTGACGGCTCTCTGCTCAAGATCAGTGGGGGGGGAGGAAAGGGTCCGCTGCCACTCTGTCTGAGAATAGTGTGGAGAAAGGGGAGAAGGGGCCCACGATCAGTCTGGGTGGCAGAGGGTGTGGTAGGGGGTCAGTAATGTTATGGGTTGGGGCAATGTCTGTGAGCCGGGGGAGGCATTATCTGGTCCAGGAAGAATGTGGCAGGGAAGCCTCATTCTATCATTTTCTTTCTGCACATGTGCAGTTGGAGCCTCCAATCAGATTTGCAGGGTTTTAGGCATGTTAAGCCCCACCCATAGATTTTTGTAGCGCCATTCAGAATCACTGATATTTTTTCAGGCAGGGTGCGTATGGAGGCACCTGAGAATGGATCTAAAATTCAGATCGGAAACACTCGTTGTTTCAAGTCTGCCCAGCGCTTAGAATCAAAATGATGAAATAAGTCCCTTTGTCTCAATTGCTAAATATTTCTGCCACAGTAAAAATGTGTAAATGTCACAGCTGCTATCTAAAAAAAAATAAAGAACAGTGCTGTACAAGTCTTGCTATGTACCATTCCACTCCTTCGAAATATTAACAAAAACATGTTCTTAACTAATATATAAATCAAGAGATCCATCATGATTCCTTAAACACTCTATTTCCTGCTCATGAAGTCATAGAACTTTGTCCATAATGCCGATCTTTTTAGGAACATGAATGCTTTTTACAATGATACAAAATACCAGCAAGAAAACTTCTCTTCCTCCAGGCAGTGTCCTCAGTTCTTCAAAGGTTGCTGATTAGAGCTCTACACACAGCACTAAGGACTGCGGTCCATCCATCAGATCCCAATGGAAGCAGCAGAAAAAACAGTCCCAAAGGATGAATTCAGGAAATATGGAGACCAAATCCATGCCATTTTCATTATGAAGAACTGCACACTAAGTATCAGACCGATGCTCTGAGGAATGTTACAAAGAAATAGTAATGCAAAAATAATAATAATTTCCCTGTCGTCAAAATTACACAGTTTACATAATAAAAATGACACAACACAAAAGTTTGCTGAGTGCATCATTTACAACAAATCTTCCCCATCCCGCATAGCACTACACTTTATAATCTGATTAAATTTATCATCAATTCAACTTTTAATATCTCAGTTATAATAGCAATAATAGAATTATACAGAACTACAGGCAGTAATGCGCTCTCTACATTACCACAAAACTAGGAATCAACATTGATTCTATGGAAGTACAGGAGGGTGTGCCAGGAGCAGCACCAGGCATGCCTAAAAATGAGGTGTCAACCTGGTGAAGCCACAACACAGGATTATTTGTGTGCAAAACAGCACAAACAGCAATTAATAGACAGAGTTAAGCAATACCACAACTAACAGATGTCTGCAGTCCTGGCATATCCAGCCATGAGATTTAATAGGATTGGGAGATACAGATAGTTTTATGGCCTGGTAGGTATGGATATGATCGGCTCAACTTGTGGGCCGACGGGCCTGTTTGTGCTGTAGTGTTTCTATGTTCTATGAATGGTGGTAGACAATTAAACAACTCACTGGAGGAAGAGACTTCATGAATCTTCCCATCCTCAATGATGGAGGAGCCCAACACATCAGGGCAAAAGTTCAGGCTGGAGCATTCACTGCCCCCCTTCAGCCAGAAAAATAATGGGAATGAGACAAGTAATGCTACTTCGGGAACAAAGCAGAGAAGCAGTGATTTGTGAGTGGAGAGCTTGAGGTAAGCTAGAGAGATTTTTCTTTTTAAACTAACTTCTCGATTTTTTTAATTTAAAACCGGAAACAGGAAGGAGTTTTTGCAAAGGGGCCTGGGTAATTTTTTTCCCCTCAACATAAATTGGACTGTGAGGAATCCCAATACTCTGCATAGATAGAGTATCCCACCCTCCCCCCTCCTCTAACCTAAAAAAGAGGGAGAGAGACTCGGGGGGAGAGCAGGGGTAAGTTTGTTTTTGTTTGGTGAGCTGTAAGGGCTTTGGCTCTCAGGGCTTAAGCAAAAGGGTGAGGCAGGGTAAGTTTATAAGTTTTTTTTAATTACCTTTTTCTCTCCTGTATTTCTGAAAAGAGACAATTATGACTGTGAGGCCATTATATTGTAGCCAGTGCAATATGTGGGAGGTCCTGGAGGCTCCTGGTTTCCCAGACATCCATGTCTGTGCTCGGTATGAGGAGCTGCGGATCCTAAGGGACCGGGTTAAGGAATTGGAACTGCAGCTTGAGGACCTTCGACTCATTAGAGAGAATGAGGAGGCAATTGACAGGAGCTACCAGCAAGTGGTCAAACTGGGGCAATGGGAGGAAGGCAAGTGGGTAACTGTTAGGAAGGGGAAAGCTCGTGTGATGGAGAGCACCCCAGTGGATGTCCCCCTTCATAATAAGTACTCGTGCCTGAGTGCTGCTGGGGGAGACAGCTCACCTGGGGGAGGCAACAGTAGCCATGTCTCTGGAGCTGAGCCCGACCCAGTAGTACCAAAAAGTAAAGAGAAGAGAAGGGCCATGTTAATAGGGGACTCCATAGTGAGGGGGTCAGACAGGCATTTTTGCAGACACAGACAGGAGTCACAGATCGTGGTCTGCCTCCCTGGAGCTGGGATCCGGGATATCTCTGGAATCGTCCCAGATATCCTGAAAGGGGAGGGGGAGGAGCCGGAGGTTGTGGTCCATATAGGGACCGTATAGGTGGAAGAGGGAAGGGGTCATGAAAAGGGATTATAGGGAACTAGGTAGACAGCTGAGAAAGAGGAACGCAGAGGTAGTAATGTCAGGATCGCTGCCTGCGCCACCGGAAAGTGAAAGCAGGAATAGAATGAGGTGGAGGTTGAATACGTGGCTGAGGGACTGGAGCAGGGGGCAGGGATTCCAGTTCCTGGATCATTGGGACCTCTTTAGGGGCAGGTGTGACCTGTACAATAAAGACGGGTGGCACTTAAATCCCAGGGAGACCAATATCCTGGCAGGAAGGCTGGCTAGAGCTTCTGAAGGGACTTTAAACTAGAAAGGTTGGGGCGAAGGAATCGAGATGAGGAGACTGGGACCGAGAAGGTTAGCTCCCAAGTAGAGAAGGATTATAGACAGTATGAGAGGGAGGTTAGACAGGTGTGGAGAAGAGAAGCGCCCAGACTAAGGGTCTGAGGTATGTCTATTTTAACGCCAGGAGTGTAGTGAATAAAGTGGATGAGCTCAGGGCCTGGATTGCTGCTTGGAAGTGTGATGTGGTGGCCATTACAGAGACTTGGATGTCTCAGGGACAGGACTGGATACTTCAGGTGCCGGGATTCAGATGCTTCAGGAAGGACAGGGAGGGAGGTAGAAGAGGTGGGGGAGTGGCACTGTTGATCAGGGACAGAGTCACAGCTGTAGAGAAAGAGGATGACGTGAAGGGACTGTCTACAGAGTCTCTGTAGGTGGAAGTTAGGAACAACAAGGGGTCGATAACTTTGCTGGGTGTTTTTTATAGGCCGCCCAATAGTGACAGGGATGTTGAGGTGCAATTAAGGAAACACATCCTAGACAGATGTAGAAATAACAGAATTGTCGTGATGGGAGACTTTAATTTCCTAAACATCATTTAGTAGATAAGTTAATGGATGAAAAGGGAATGGTTTAGGTTAGAGGGTCACTGCTTGTTCTTAATTGGTCGGCGCAACATCGAGGGCCGAAGGGCCTGTTCTGCGCTGTAATGTTCTATGTTCTATGTTCTATCAGCTGGAATGTCCCCAGGGTAAGGGGTTCAAATGGGGAGGAGTTTGTTAGGTGTGTTCAGGAGGGTTTCCTGACACAGCACGTGGGTAAGCCTATGAGAAGAGAGGCTGTACTTAACCTGGTGCTGGCTAATGAACCAGGACAGGTGTCGGATCTCTTGGTAGGAGAGCATCTCGGGAATGGTGATCATAATTCTAACTCCTTCACGATAGCATTGGAAAGAGATAGGATCTGGCAGGGGAGGAAGATGCTTATCTGGAGTAGGGGGAAATATGAAGATATCAGGCAGATAATTGGACAAGTAAACTGGAAGGAGGTGTTCTTGGGGAAAAGTACTGAAGGAAGATTTTCAAGGAATGTTTGTCTGGAGCTCTGGATGACAACGTTCCAATGAGACAAGGAGGTTTTGGTAGATCACGGGAACCATGGTACACAAAGGTTGTGATGAACCTAATTAGGAAGAAAAGAAAAGTGTACAAAAGGTTCAGGGAGCTAGGGGATGTTAAGGATCTAGAGGCGTATAATACTTGTAGAAGGGAGCTTATAAAGGAAATTAGAAGAGCCAGAAGGAGTCACAAGAAGGCTTTGGTGGATAGGATTAAGGAGAATCCCAAGGCGTTTTACAATATGTGAAAAGTAAAAGGATGAGAAGAGAAGGGATAGGACCTATAAAAGGTGAAGGGGGAAAAGTCTGTGTGGAACCAGAAGAAATGACAGAGGTGCTTAATAAGTACTTTGCCTCAGTATTCACAGTGGAAAGTGATTGGGAGGTTATACTGCAGGATTGCAGCAAACTGAAAAGATTGAGTATGTGGACATTAAGAAAGAAGATGTGTTGGAACTGTTAAATTCCATCAAGGTAGATAAGTTGCCGGGACCGGATGGGATGTACCCCAGGTTACTGTGGGAGGTGAGAGAAGTGATTGCAGAGCCCCTGGCGATGATCTTTGCGTTGTCGATGGAGACGGGAGAAGTTCTGGAAGATTGGAGGATTTCGGATGTGGTGCCTATTTTCAAGAAAGGGAACAGGGATAGCCCAGGGAATTACTGACCAGTGAGTCTGACTTCAGTGGTCAGTAAGTTGATGGAGAGGATTCTGAGGAACAGGATTTATGAGCATTTAGAGAAATTCAATATGATCAGAAATAGTCAATACGGCTTCGTTAAGGGCAGATCGTGCCTTATGAGTCTAGTTGTGTTCTTCAAAAATGTGACTGTCACATTGACGAAGGAAAAGCGGTGGACGTGGTTTACATGAATTTCAGCAAGGCGTTTGATAAGGTCCCCCATGCAAGACTTCTTGAGAAGGTAAGAGGGCGTGGGATCCAAGGGGCTTTGGCCTTGTGGATCCAGAACTGGCTTGCCGGCAGAAGGCAGAGAGTGATTGTGGATAGGTCTTTCTCTGCATGGAGGTCAGTCACCAGTGGAGTGCCCCAGGGATCTGTTCTAGAACCCTTGCTGTTTGTCATTTCCATAAATGACCTGGATGAGGAAGTGGAGAGATGGGTTAGTAAGTTTGCCGACGATACAAAGTTTGGTGGTGTTCTGAATAGTCTGGAGGGATGTCAGAATTTGCAGCGAGACATAGATAGGATGCAAGACTGGGCGGAATAGTGGCAATGGACTTCAACCTGGATAAATGTGTGGTGGTCCATTTTGACAGATCAATGGGATGAAGGAGTATAATATCAAACGTAGGTGTCTTAGCAGTGTTGAGGAGCAGAAGGATCTTAGGGTCCGGGTCCATAGGACTCTTAAATTGGCCTTGCAGGTGGAGGATGTGGTTAAGAAGGCGTATGGTGTACTGGCCTTCATTAATCGAGGGATTGAGTTTAGGAGTCGGGAGGTAATGCTGCAACTTTATAAGACCTTTGTCAGACCCCACTTGGAGTACTTGTGCAGTTCTGGTCGCCTCACTACAGCAAGGATGTGGAAGCTATTGAGAGGGTGCAGAGGAGATTTACAAGGATGTTGCCTGGATTGGGGGCATGCCTTATGAAGATAGGTTGAGAGAGCTCGGTCTCTTCTCCCTGGAGAGACGAAGGTTGAGAGGCGACCTGATAGAGGTTTATAAGATGTTGAGAGGAATAGATAGGGTGGATTCTCGGAGGCTATTTCCCAGAGCTGAAATGGTCGCTATGAAAGGACACAGGTTTAAGGTGCTGTGGGGCAAGTACAGAGGAGATGTTAGAGGTAAGTTTTTCACTCAGAGAGTGGTGAGTGAATGGGATCGGCTGCCATCTGTGGTGGTAGAGGCGAACTCACTGGGGTCTTTTAAGAGACTTCTGGATGAATACATGGGATTTAATGGGATTGGGAGTTACAGATAGTTCTATGGCCTGGTAGGTACTGATATGATCGGCACAACGTGTGGGCTGAAGGGTCTGTTTGTGCTGAAGTGTTCTATGTTAAGCCTTTGAGCTTTAATACGTGGAGTGTTCGCAAAATAATGTGAATGGGAATGGGCCATCCAGATCATCAAAGTTGCACTGGAGGAACATGTGGTGAACAGTGACCACAATTCTGTAAGCTTTTGGATACTGATGGAAAAGAACAAGTGTTCTAGGATTAACGTGCTAAATTGGGGAAATGGCTAACCACAACCAGATGAGGCAGGATTTGGAGGCTGCTTTTTGGGAGAAGCTGTTTGAGGGTAAAGCTATATGTGGCATGAGGGAGATTTTGAAGGAGCAGTTGATCAGAGAGCAGAACAGGCATGTGCCTATGAAAAGGAAGAACAGGAAAAGCATGTTGGATGACCAGAGAAATTGTGAGTCTAGTCAAAAAGAAAAGGGATGAGGTCCCGGAGAATTGGAGTATAGCCAATGTTGTCTTGTTGCTTAAGAAGAGTAGCAAGAATAACCCAGGTAATTATAGGCCAATGAGCTTGATATCAGTGACTGAAATTGTTGCGGAAGATTCTTAGGGATAGAATTGATACATGTTTGGAACTGAATTGTCTTATCAGTGACAAACAGCATAGTTTTGTACAAGAGAGGTTATGTCTCACTAATTTGAGGAGGTGACAAAAATGATTGATGAGGGAAGGGCCATGGATGTTGTCTACTGCATGCTGTAATGCTGTACAGAGCCACAGCAATGTGGTCAACTCTTTAATGCCATTGGAAATGTTCAGTTTATGGGCAATAAGGGATGGGCAACAAATGCTATATTTCCAATGACACTCACATCCCATGAAAGAGTACAGGAATTGCCCGTACTCTGTCTGGGGTAGGATGGAAGAGATTTTGTAAAAAAGATTAAGTGTTACTTACTTTTAATATAATTTTATTACCAACACCTGTGTTTGTCGGTTAATAAATACTTGCCAGTGATTTGTCATGTGTAATTTTAGTGGTGTAACCTTTAATTTCAGGGGGCATTTGTTTAGCCTTGTGTTGGTTCACCTTTAATTTGTGATAATAAGTAGTTGAGTGAACAAGCACAATAGTTACTATGGTGACATGAAGGCTGCTTAGTGATGCTAAGAGTGTTTCATTCTCATTCTGACTCCGTGCCCTGCTTGTGGTACTGATGTTGCAGAAGATTCAGCTGCAGTTATTGGATGGAAGTTGCCATGGTTATGGATGACAGTCTGTAAAACGAAAATAGGATACAAAACAGACAACCTTTTCTGTAGCTGCTGAATAAGAATTGATTTCTGGTTTTCTGATAAATGGAAGCAATTCTGTATTTTGCATATAGGAAGTAACAAATACATATCTGATCACATTATTCACTACACAAAAAGCATAAAATAATTATCCATAACATTCTAATTGTCTTCTTTCCAACACTCTGGTATCTGAAGGTGTACTAACATGGATGAGTTTATTTATTCAAGTAATGTGAAGTATTAAAGATTACTGACAAAAATCCCTCTTTGACAGGTTCTTTTCCTGGTCTGGTTTGGGTTGCTGTTGGTCGCAGTATCGGCTTCAGGAGAGGCTGAAATATTGAATCCATTTTTTGTCTCACTGTGATAATGGAAACTGCTCCATTCCTTCGTTACCTTTATCGAGTTATTAAGGTCATTGAGCCCATCGGGAATTCATTAAATTTACACAATTACACTCTCCTCTAACCCTTTTTACAAATCAGAAGATATAATATCAGGGTTTTGGTGAGGTTTGGCACACAGATAAGCTGCAGCAAGTACTATCTGCTGTACAGATTGCATTGAGCAATGTGACATTGCAGTAAGCAGGTGAATTTCAGGCAAGAACTACCCCTTAACCACAAATAAAAGGTGCGTCAACACAACATGAAACAAACGTCCCCTGAAGAGTAACGTTACAACACAAACATAATTGTATCATCTTTCACAAACATTTGGAGGCACTGACAATTACATTTATTTATTTATTTAATTACAATAGTCTGAGATCCCTACCTGCTTCAAAAGGACAACCATCACCCTGAAACCAAAGAAAAGCCAGACAACGTGCTTTAATGACTATCAGCTGGTGGCTCTGACATCTGTCATTATGAAGTGTTTTGAAAGATTACTTATGGCACAAATCAATTTCTGCCTCCCTGGTTGCCTGGATCCACTACAGTTTGCCTGCACTGCAACAAGTCTACAGTAGATGCTATCTCCCTGATTCTAAACCCAACATCCAGATAAGAAGGACGTCTATATCAGACTCTTATTTATCGACTACAACTCAGCCTTCAACATCATTATTCCTATAAAACTCATCTCCAAACTCCGTGGCCTGGGCCTTGGCTCTTCCCTCTGTGACTGGATCCTGAACTTCCTAATTCACAATCAGTAAGGATAGGTAACAACACCTCCTCCACCACCAACCTCAACACCAGTATTCCACAAGGCTGTGTTCTTAGCCCTTTACTAAACTCCTTATACAGCTATGACTGTGCGGCCAAATTCCCCTCCAACTTGATATTCAAGTTTGCTGATGTCACCACCATAGTGGGTCAAATTTCAAACAATGACAAGACAGGGTATAGGAAAAAGATAGAGAAACTGGTGTACTGGTGCAGTGACAATAATATCTCCCTCAATATTAACAAAACAAACGAGATAGTCATCGATATCAGAAAGTATAGTCTACATCAATGGGCACAAAGAAGAAATGGTGACAGCTTCAAGTTTTTAGGTGTCCAGATCATCCAGGCCTACCCTCATCTCTCTATGCAAAAACTTTAGTTAAGAAAGCCCACCAACGGCTCCACTTTCTCAGAGGAATAAGGAAATTTGACATCTCTGCTGCAACTCTTATTCACTTCTGCAGATGTGCCATAGAAAGCATTCTTTTCAGATGTATCACAGCTTGGTCTGTTCTGTCCAGGACCATAATAACCTACAAATGGTCATGAACGAAACATAGTCCATCACTCAAACCAACCTCCCATCCATTGATTCTGTCTACACTTCCTGCTGCCTCAGAAAAGCAACCAACATTATCAAGTACCCTACGCACACCAGATATTTTCTCTTCTACCTTCTTCAAGAGGTACAAGAGTTGGGAGGTACCACCTGACTCAAAAACAGCTTCTTCCCTGCTGCTATCAGACTTCTAAATGGACATACCTCACATTGAGTTGATCTTTCTCTACACCCTAGCTATAATTGTAATACTACATTCTGCACTCTCTCCTTTCCTTCTCTATATACGGTATGCTTTGTCTGTATAATTAAAATTTATTTATTAGTCACAAGTAGGCTTACATTAACACTGCAATGAAGTTATTGTGAAGATCCCCTAGTCACCATATTCCGTAACTGTTCAGGTACACTGAGGCAGAATTTAGCATGACCAATGCACCTAACGAGCACATCTTTCGGACTGTGAGAGGAAACCGGAGCAAACCCATGTAGACATGGGAAGAATGTGCAGACTCCACACAGTGACCCAAGTCAGGAATCAAACTTGGGTCCCTGACATTGTGAGGCTGCAGTGCTAACCGCTGTGCCACTGTGTAGCACGCAAGAAATAATACTTTTCACTGTATCCCAATATGTATGATAATAATAAATCAAATCAAATAAAATTTAGACAGAAATAATTCATAATTAGGTCAGAATGATAAAAAGTGCAAGGAGCTCTCCGTTATGTTTTGAGTGCATTTGTAATTGGCCAAAATGTGGTTAATAAAGTTGGTGAATGTCAGGAACTGATAACTTGCATGGGAATAAAATCGTAGAAATTTGGGAATGACTGTGAATGCTGAGTATTCTTGGCTGCAGTGTATTCAAAAAAAGATAGAGAATGAAAAAATAAAGCAGAGAAAGATAGCACTGGACTGATGTCAGTTTGTTAATGGGAGAATCAGACTAAATAGCACATTTACAAAGAAGTGAAAAAGGAGGATGGGCAAAGAGACAGCGTGAGATTAGATTGGTGTCTAACATAAACAATGACCCAAAGATTTTCTATCAGTATATTAGTGGCAAAAGGGTCATCAGAGGAACGGGTGGCATTGATTAGGAACCAAATGGGAAACCCATTGGTAGAAGCAGAGGGCATGTTTGAGATAGTAAATCAATACTTCCTATTGGCATTTACCAAAGTCAAGGACATCTCCAAAACTGTAGCTTGAAGGGCACCGGATGTCATAGAGTCAGAGATGTATAAAGTACAGAAAAAGACCTTTCGGCCCATCATGTCAAAAACAAACCAGCCAATGTTTCTAATCCTTGGTATCTATGCCTTGCCATTGGAAGTACACGTTTAAATACTGCTTAAATGTTATGAGGATCTTTGCTTCCACCAGCCTCTCAGGATAAGGTAAACATGGCTAAAGAGGTGAAACCAGGAATGTGATTGTACTTAAAGTGGATAAGTCATTGGTTTTTGGATGACATATGTTCTAGGCTGCTGAGGTAAGCGTAGATATTACCATGGAAACAATAGAATCCCTACAGTGCAGAAGGAGACCCATGAATCTGCACCATTTCTCCAAATGGCCATCTGAGCCAGGCCCACTCCCCCCTCCCCATTCCCTTATCCCTGAACATGTAGAATGGCCAATATCTCTCTAACCTGCACATCTTTGTACTGTGGGAGGAAACCAGAACACCTGGAGGAAATCCACACAGACACGGGGAGAATGTGCAAACTCCTCACAGAAAGTGACTCAAGCTGGGAATTGAACCCGAGTCCCTGAAGCTCTGAGGCAATAGTGCTAACCACAGTTTAATGCCAATGATGGAGAAACTTTTCAGAACAATAATTAGAAATAATAATTTAGGTGAAATAACAATTTGGACAAGCAAAGATTAATAACAGAGAGAGAGCAGAGATTTGAGTGGAAAAGCGAATTGCGTGGAGGATACGGAAAGTCTGCAGAGAGACCTGGATAGGCTGTGTGAGTGGGTGAGGACCTGGAAGATGGAGGATAATGTTAGCAAATGCGAGGTTATCCACTTTGGCAGAAATAATAGTAGGATGGAATATTATTTAAAGGGTGAAAAGCTGCAGCATGCTATTGTGCAGAGGGACCTGGGGGTCCTTGTGCACAAATCGCAAAAACTCAGTCTGCAGGTGCAGCAGGTGATCAAGAAGGTGAATGAGACATTGGCCTTTATAGCGAGGGGGATAAAATATAAAAATAGGGAGATTTTGCTGCAACTGTACAAGGCACTGGTGAGGCCACAACTGGAGAACTGTGTGCAGTTTTGGTCCCCTTATTTGCGTAAGGATATATTGGCCTTGGAGGGAGAGAAGGTTCACCAGGCTGATACTGGAGATGAGGGGGTTAGCTTATGAGTAGAGATTAAATAGACTCATTGGAGTTTAGAAGGCTGAGGGGGAATCTTATAGAAACTTACAAGATAATGAAGGGACTAGATAGGGTAGAGGTAGAGAGATTCTTTCTGCTTAGAAAGGAAAACAGAACACAGCCTCAAAATAAGGGGGGAGCAGTTTAGAACCGAGTTGAGGTGGAACCTCTTCACTCAAAGGGTGGTGAATCTCTGGAATTCTCCGCCCATTGAAGTGGTGGAGGTTACCTTGTCGAATATATTTCAGTCACAGGTAGATAGATTTCTGATAGACAAGGGAATTAAGGGTTATGGGGGGAAAGCAGGAAAGTGGAACTGATCCATTTCAGATCAGCCATGATCTTATTGAATGGTGGGGCAAGCTCAAGGGGCTAGATGGCCCACTCCTCTTATTTCTTGCGTTCTTGCATTCATGTATTCACGTTGCCCCTTATATGTTGCTATCTAATCTGCTCCCACCACCTCCCCAGGCAATGCGTTCCAGGTATTCACCACTCTCTGTATAAAAAAACCCACCTCGCACATCTCCTCTGAACTTTTCCCCATGCACCTTAAATTTATGTCTCCTAGGACTTGACTTTTCTACCCTAAGAAAGAGCACCTGACTATCCATTCTGTCCATGTTACTCATAATCTTGTAAACCTCTATTAGGTCACCCCTCTACCTCTGTCATTCCAGTGAGAATAAACTGAATTTATCCAACCTCTCCTCATAGCTAATACCCTCCAGACCAAGCAGCATCCTGGTAAACCTCTTCTCCAAAGCATCCATATTCTTCTGGTAGTGTGGTGAACCAGAATTAAACACTATATTTCAAGAGAGGCCTAAGGTTCTGTACAGCTGTAGTGTGACCTGACAATTTTTATACTCAATGCCGTGACTAATAAAAGCAGGCATGCTATATATTTTCTTGATTACCTTCTCCCCCTGCATTGCCATTTTCAGTGATCAGGGGACATGCATGCCCAGATCTCTCTGTTTATCAATACTTACAAGGGTTCTACAATTTACTACATGTATTGGTCCTTCCAAAATGCATTATCTCATACTCAGCCAGATTAAAGTCTGTCTACCATTTCTCCGCCCAAGTCTCCAACCAGTCTATATCTTGCTGTATTTCCTGACAAACCTCTTCAGGTCTTCTTCACATTCCCCCTTAACCTCCTGCCCTTCACTTTGAACTTGTGCCTCCGCATGACTGACCCTTCAACTAAGGGAATACACTGAGTGTATCTCTCATAATCTTGTGCACTTCAATCAGGTCATCCCTCAATCATCTCTGCTCCAATGAAAACAACTTTAGCATATTCAGCTTCTCTTCATAACTTAAATATTCCATCCTAGTGAATCTCCTCTGTACCTCCTCCAATGCAAATCACATTCTTGCTATAACGTAGCAACCAGAGCCACACACAGTATCTAGCTGTAATCTCACTAAAGTTCCAACATAACCTCCCTGATTTGTAATCTGTGTCCAAATTGAGAAAGGCAAATGCCCCATATGCCTTTTTCACCACCCTACAAACACATCTGTCCAACTTCAGAGATCTATGGAAAAATATGCCAAGGTCTCTTTGTTCCTCAGAACTTCCGAATGTTCTACCACTTATTGAATATTTTCTTGTCAAATGACTCCATCCAAAGTTCACCTCACATTTTAAAGATAAATTCCGTCTGCCCGTTTGACTATTCCGTCTCTATCCTCTTTTAGCCCAAGACACTCTGGCCCACTGTTAAGCACCTAACCAATCTGCAAACTTACTAATCCTATCCCCCACATAGTCATCACTGTCATGTATATAAAATAATAGGGAGTCCAACACAGATCCATGTGATATGCCACTGGACACTGGCTTCTAGTCACTAAAACAGCCTTCTATCATCACCCTCTGTCCCCTGTAACTGAACCAATTTAGAATCCACTTTATCAAATTACCCTGTATCCCTCTGCTGAAGCCAGGCTGACTCTCTCTGATCAAGGCTTGCTTCTCAAAGTGGAGATAGATTCTCTCCACTTGACCTTGCAAAGGTGGTGGTGAGCCACCTTCAGGATATAGTGGGCCTTCCCTAACCCAGGCGATGCCGAACTCAATGCTGTCGCTCTGCGGCTGGTGTCAGGGATCCTGTCACCTCCGCAAGATTCCATGCTTGAAGCTGGAGTCAAGCTACTCAGATGCAATTTCACACTGGGATCCTTACAGCTGCCAGAATAAGATAATGTTCTCAGCAGCATGGACTGTATTTGATCCAAAGAGAGCGAGTGTTCAAACAGACTCTACACATCCAGTCTCTCACTTCACATCGTGTGATCATCAGTTATACAGTCACTGACTGTAGAACTTGGATTAAATTGCAGTTTGCTCTAGAAATTTCAACTGACAGAGAAAACAGAGGCCAAGTCCAAATGTTTCAAAACTCTTCAGCCCTAGTTCTGACTCTCTTTAGTTGATAAGTATATGGATGAGAAGGGAATGGTTTAGTTAGGAGGGGCATTGCTTTTTATTTTGGTCGGCACAACATCGAGGGCCGAAGGGCCTGTTCTGTGCTGTATTGTTCTATGTTCTATGTTCTATGTTCTCTGTCAAGACAGGATTGGAACCAATCCTCATTGGGACCTCATCCCCTCAGCTATTCACACTGAACTCCTGGGACTTGTACACTCAGCAGGGACTTTTTCTTAAGACCTTTTAGAACCATATTGGGATATCAGTAAAATACAGAAGAGACACAACTTTAGCTGAAAATGTCTCTATGTGGCGTGTTGTCAGTGCAAGCACTGGGCTGAAACTTTGCCTCTGGTACATAATGCCAGCTCTGCACAGCATTCTGGATGACAGAATAGACATAAAAATAAGTTAGGTGCAATGGCTGTTTGCTACGTTTATTACTGATGTTGATTGGCTGAGTGCATTGTCGGCATTCCAGAATATTCTCTGAACAGGAAAAGCAGAGCATCATGACCATCACCAACAATCTAGAACAAATGCAGTGTAAACTGCAATCATAAAGAAACAGAGCTGTTGTTCATTTGATGACGATGCAAGCATGCAAACCACAAAGGGTTGCCTGTTAATATGAAACCTTTTCCTGGCAGTCCATACCGTCAGTATTACAGCACTTTCATTGGGAACCATGCATAGATGCTCTCTCTCTCTGATGTCACACTTCAGCTGACATCCTTGTCATTCTGACTTGTTCAGGTCCGACTACATTTACACACAGCTACAATGTCTACAGAGTTGCAAATGGTGCTGAACATTTCACAATTATCGGCAAACCTCCCAACTTCTGTGCTTATAATGGAAGGAAGGTTATTGATGAAGCAGCTGAATATTGTTGAGTCTAGGACAGTATCCAGAGGAACTGTTGCAGCGACGTCCTGCAACTAAGATGATTGATCGCCAACCACCACAATCCTCTTCCTACGTGCTAGGTGTGACTCCAGCCAGTGGAGTGTTTGCCCCTGATATCCATGATTCCAGTTTTTCTAGGCTTCTTAATATCACACTCGGTAAATGGTGGAGCCCTTAGAAATATTAGCATACAGAGGGATCTCGGTGTGCAGATTCACAGTTATCTGGAGGTGGCAACTCTGGTGGCCAAGGTGGTCAAGAAGGCATATGGCATGCTAACTTTCATTGGTCAGGGCGTTGAATATAGGAATTGGAAAATCATGTTGCAGCTATGTAAGATTTTGGTTAGGCTGGAGCATTGTATACAATTCTGGTCATCACACTAGCAGATGTCAATGCATTTGAAAGGGTGCCGAAGAGATTTACCAGGATGTTGCCCGGTTTGGAGCGTATGGACTATGAAGAAACGTTAAACAAACCTGGATTATTTTCTCTGGAGTGTCAGAGGATAAGGGGGGACCTGACAGAGGTTTACAAGATTATGACAAGCTTGGATGGAGTGGATAGTCAGAGTCTTTTTTCCAGGGTTGAAGGGTCAGTTACTCAGGAGCATAGGTTGAGAATGAGAGGGGGAAAGTTTAAAAGAGATGTAAGGGGAAGTTTTTCATACAGAGGGTGGTAAATGGCTGGAACACGCTGCTGGAGGAGGTGGTGGAAGGAGATTCTAATACAACATTCAAGAGGCATCTGGATAGATACAAGAATAGGCAGGAATAGAGGGACATGGGCCACATAGAGGCAAGAAAACATTAAATTAGAGAGGCATTTGTGTTGACACAGACTTGTTGGGCTGAAGGGCCTGTTCCTGTGCTGTACTGTTCTTCATTTTTTTGAATTTCTTGATTAGTACAAACCATTTCTCAAGTGATTTTTTTGTTCAGCGAACAGTAGGTAAACACATTCTTGAAATACTTCTTAGTTTATGTTAATAAGCTGCAGAATATCATTTTGTAAAGGGATCTGGTAACTACAAGCATACAAATGATTCTCAGTTTTTCCAGCATCAATTTATTAGGGTAGTAATTGTATCAGATGCATCAATTTAGCACAGAAATCATTAAAATCAGCAGTTTTGCAAGGATATGAATACGGCTCCAATTTGTGTCAGTTGAAAAATTAAAGGCTGACCTTTCTCAATCAAGATGTTTATCTTCCTGCACTCGCTCAGTGATGTAAAATAACCATAGAAATCAAAAGGCAGAATCATTGGCTGTCAATAAGTAAATTATACAATTTTACAAGTTACTTTTCATACTAAGTTTGTTGTTTTAGAACAAAGAACAAAGAACAAAGAACAACACAGCACCGGAAACAGGCCCTTCGGCCCAACGAGCCCGCGCCGCCGTCCTAACGTCTTAATGACATATAGGGACCAATTTGTTACCCAATCAGCCTAAGAGCACATTTTTGGGATGTGGGAGGCACCCGGAGCACCCGGAGAAAACCCACGCAACCACGGGGAGAACACGCAACCTCCCGCAGACACAGGCCCAAATCCATGTGTCTGCACAGCATCAGCGATAGTCCCTGAGCTGTCATGATGCCCATCAGATGGTCCAGTATAAGCATACACTATTTTATTGTTGAAATAATTTTAATTTGCAACATTGTGGCCATTAATTCAAGTTTCCAACATGTAAATTTTCATTTCTTGATGAACTGATTGGTCAAATATCTGGTAAATACAAGTCAAATTGCGAGCTTAAAACATTCATCCCAATTGGTTTCATGCGAGAGCTGGTTTGCTTCTTGTCAATGTGAGGAGAATGCAGTTGGAGATATTTGAAGAGAAACCTGTTAATAAGCAGACAATTCATGATGATAATCTGTGCACAATGCTGAGTGCAGCTAATCTTCAATCATCTAATCTTGGTCACAAACTCAGCAAATTTCCTTCCCTCAATAGTGAGAACTGTCTCCTCCATGGGAGGAGAGAGGCAGCTGCATCTGTCTGCCTCCTGCTGCTTGTGCACCTTTTCCTGCAAGATGGAAATTTCTGAGTATGACGCAGTTTATTTGGTTGATGTATCTGCCAATGTTGATTATCTGGCCGGAGGTAAGCTATGAGATGGAGATGCGGGGCTTGCCACAGTGTGGTGTATACAAGGTGGTGTGGGGTGGGAGGGCGGGGTGCTAAAACTCTGAATGCTGAATAAGAATTGATTAATAAAAAACAAAGACAACACAGGAACGGAGCATTGTCAGGCGATGCAGCAGGACATAGATAGGCTGTAGCTTGGGCAGACAGATGGCAGATGGAATTCAATCCTGATAAATGCAAGGTGATGCGTTTTGGGAGAAAGAATGTAGGGGGGAGGTATATGATAAGTATTAAGAGTATAGAAACGCAGAGGGACCTGGGGGTGCCGGTGCACAAGTCTCTGAAGGTGGCAGAGCAAGTGGAGAAGGTTGTGAAGAAAGCATATGGTATGCTAGCCTTTATAGGAAGGGGTATAGAGTACAAGAGCTGGGCTTTAATGGTGCAGTTGTATAAAATGTTGATTAGACCTCATTTGGAATACTGTGTCCAGTTCTGGTCGCCTTACTACGGGAAGGACGTGGAGACTCTGGAGAGAGTGCAGAGGATGTTTACCAGGATGCTGCCTGGTATGGAAGGTCTGAGTTACGAGGAGATGTTAGGCAAATTGGGGCTGTTTTCCTTAGAAAGACGTAGAATTAGAGGAGATCTAATAGAGGTGTACAAGATTATGAGGGGTATAGATAGAGTAAACAAGGTTAAGCTTTTTCCTAGGATGGACTCAAATAGCACGAGGGGTCACGGGCTTAGGGTGAGGGGGGTAAGGTATAATTTGGATGCTAGAGGGAGATTTTTCACACAGAGGGTGGTGGGGGTATGGAATGCGCTGCCAAGTAAAGTGGTGGAGGCAGGCACTCTGGAGTTATTTAAGAAATACTTAGATGGGCACATGAACCGAATGGGAATGGAGGGGTATAGAAAACTGATTTAAAATAGGGATCATGAGCCTTGGGAGTCCCTGGGAAGTGTGTAAATAGATGATGATGATATTGATGTACTTGTTTTTATCCTACAGGTGCTTTGGTCCACCTTGTTGTCTAACAAGGGCCATACACGCGATGGGTCGTGAGAGGGCTGCTCTTGGATTTTTTTCGAGAGTATCCTAGTGCTTCACGTCGTTAGTGTATGCTTGACCTGGACCATTTAGTGGGCAACACGACACTTCAGTGACTATTACTGTGTTGTGCAGATATGTGGATTTAGGCCTGTGTCTGTGGGAGTTTGCACATTCTCCCCGTGCTTGCGTGGGTTTTCTCCAGGTGCTTCGGTTTCCTCCCACATCCCAAAGATGTGCTCTTAGGCTGACTGGCAGAACAAATTCTCTCTAAATTGTCTCAAATTTGGTTTCAATCCATAGATCTATAAACACAGACAGGGATCACGGGTAGAAGTGGGAACATTGAGATGGCAGTGCGGGCTCATTGGGCCGAAGGGCCTGTTTCCCATGATGTTTTGTTCTTTGGTCTTGAACAGGCCCTTCGGCCCTCCAAGCCTGTGCAAATCTTGATGCCCAAATTAAACTAAAAAAAACTTCTTACTTTACTCAATCCGCATCCCTCTATTCCCTCCCTATTCCTGTACCCATCCAGATGCCTTTTAAATGTTGTTAATGTGTCTGCTTTTACCACCTCCTCTGGCAGCACATTCCAGGCACCCACCACTGTGCATGAAAAACATCCCCTACACATCTCCCTCAAACTTTCCCCCTCTCACCTTGAACCTGTGCGTCCTTGTAATTGACACTTCCACACTGGGAAAAAGCATCTATCCACCCTGCCTATGGCTCTCAATTTTGTAGACCCCTATCAGGTCTGCCCTCAGCCTTTGCCTTTCCAGTGAAAACAATCCTAGTTGATTCAATCTCTCCTCATAGTCAACACCCTCGAAACCAGGCAATATCCTAGTGAAGCTTCTTTACCTCTCTCCAAATCGAACATGTCCTTCTGATAGTGTGGTGAACTGCACACAAAGTACTCCAAATGGAGCCTAACCAAGGTTTTATATAGCTGTGCTCAATGCCCCAGGCAATGAAGGCATGCATGCAGTAAAGTTTATTTATTAGTCACAAGTAAGGCCACCAAACTTGGCGCATCTACAACTGCAGTAGGCAGGGCATTCCATACCCGTACCACCCTCTGGGTAAAGAACCTACCTCTGACATCCGTCCTATAACTACCACCCCTTAATTTAAAGCTGTGTCCCCTCGTGCTAGCTTTCTCCATCCTAGGAAAAAGGCTATCACTGTTCACCCTATCTAAACCTCTAATCATCTTATATGTTTCAATAAGGTCTCCTCTTAGCTGCCTTCTTTCTAATGAAAACAACCTCAAATCCCTCAGCTTCTCTTCATAAGACCTGCCCTCCATACCAGGCAACATCCTCAGTACCTTCTCTAAAAGCTTCCCCACCACTGACATCAGGAGATTGTTGGTGGCTGAGTGATGCGTTGAAAAGTCGATGAGGCTGCTGGCAGGATATGCCATTTGAAAATGAAACTCTTGAGTTTGATCATGCTTGTAAGATCCCTAAATTTCTTTGCATTAATGCTCTTCAAGCTGATGTTGACCCTCTGTTACTGATTTCTTGAGCATTTTTATCTGGAGGACATCCTCTCAACTTCCGCAAGGGTATAAGACATTTCTCCTCTCTTTCACCAAGACTTCCAGTGCTACTTCCAGAGGCTCTTTATGGCTGTACCTCCCCACAGTCAGCTACTGCTGGTTGCTGCACAATGTTCCCAATGATCTTTGAATTTGCAGCACTCATCAGACACAGTTTCTTTAAGAGATTCATGTTTATGGTTCATGTTTATGCAAAGTGACCATATTGGACCTCTTGCTGATGTGAGCAACCAATGAGCAGCAGGAGGAACATTGGCCAATAGGCAGCATGGAGCTGGCAGATAAGCTGTATTCCACTGAAGTTACACAGTTTAATCATGCATTGTGATTCCAGCATGCTTTTTTTAAGCTCATTAAACTTAGTGTTCATTTTGATTCAGCACGCTGGACAATAATGGATATTCTAATTGTTTTAGTTAGTGCTATGGGTAGAAATATCTTATTGTCCCCAAGGAATCAAACATTAGCTAATTTTCCTTTTTAAAGCTGATGTAAGAATTGTTCTCATGAATTCTCATTCTGAGAGGTTATTGGGTTTGATCCATTCCTAACCAACACCATAGGATGATGTCATCTTCTCCTCATATCATTTGCTCCCACAATCCAAAGATGTGTGGCTTACATTGATTGATCATGCTTAATTGCCCCTTATTGTCAGGAGGATTAGCAAGGTAAATATGTGGGGGCTATGGAGATAGGCTCTAGGTGGGATAACTGTTTGCGAAAGCTTGATAGTCTGAATGGCCTCCTTCTGCACTATCATTCCGTACAGTTCTTTCAATAGCTGAACAAGATGATTCAGGACTGGACAAGTCTGTCACAAGTCTCAAACAGCAAGTTGTCCTTTGCTGGTGGTGTGGAATGATCTCTGCTGACACTTTGTTATAGGGCTGGTGTCTGCATTGGAGCTTCTGAAACCAGCTGTTGTCATGGTGACAAATTCCTGTCCATAGTTGGTGTTGCCATTTGCATCAACCATCAGCGAGAGTTTCCCATTTGTTCTCTGTGACGGTGCTGAGGCTGTTATGTTCCTTTCTGCAGCGTCCTCCAATCAGAGTTTTGGACTGGTCTTTTGGTATAAGCTACCTTCCTGCATTTTGTATCCTTAGGGAATGTACACATCCTGCACACATGGCCAGCCGTTCAATATGATCATTGGGTCAGGAGAATTCTCTTCATCTTCATCTGAGGTGGCATTCTCCCTTCTTTGAAACTGTGCTTTCTGGTTCTAGACTTTCTAACCAGGGAAAAGACCTGATCTGCATCTACCCTGTCTGTTCCTGTAAGTATTTTGTCAGTTTCAATGAGATTATCTTTCATTTTTCGAAACTCTGGAGATTACAGATCCTGTTGGTCCAATCCCTCATCATGGGACAGTCTGACCATCTCAGTAACAAGTCTGTGAATCTTTGTTGCATTCCCTCTTTGCTAATCACAGAACCACAAAACGCAGAAGAGGACGTTCAGCCCATCGAGTCTGTAAACATAGAAATATAGAAGACAGAAACAGCAGAAGGTCATTAGACTCTTCAAGCCTGCTCTGCCACTCATTACGATCATGACTGATCATCCAACTCAATAGCCTAATCCTTCTTTATCCTTACAACCTTTGATCCCATTCGCCCAAGTGCTATATCCAATCGCGTCTTCTCTTCATTCAATGTTTTGGACTCAACTACTTCCTGTGGTAATGAATTCCACAGGTTCACCACTCTTTGGGTGAAGAAATGTCTCCTCACCTCTGTCCTAAATGGTCTACCCTGGATCCTCAGACTGTGACCCCCTGGTTCTGGACTTCCCCACCATTGGGAACATCCTACCTGCAGCTACCCTGTCTAATCATGTTAGAATTTTATAAATCTCGATGAGGTCCCCTCTCATTCACCTGAACTCCAGCAAAAACAATATTAATCTAATCAATCTCTCCTTATACATCAATCCTGCCATCCCTGGAATCAGCCTGGTAAACCTTTGCTGCACTCCCTTGAGAGCAAGAACATTCTTCCTCAGAAAAGGAGACTAAAACTGCACACAATATTCTAAGTGTGACCTCACTAAGGCTCTGAATAATTGCAACAACACATCTTTGATCCTGTACTCGAAACCTCTCACAATGAAGACCAACATACCATTTGCCTTTTTTACTGCCTGCTGCACCTGCATGTATATCTTCAGTGACTGATACACAAGAACACCCAGGTCCCACTGCATACTCCCTCTCCCAATTTACTGCCAACCGTCTGACTAAATATTTTACCCAAGCCCCTTCACCATTTGTCTCTGTCACTCCACCCATTTACCATGGTCTAACCTGCACATCTTTAGAGAATGGAAGGAAACCCGAATACCCAGAGGAGACCTACACAAACACGGGAGGACATGCAAACTCTGCACAGTCACCCAAGGCCAGAATTGAATCCGAGTTCCTGACACTGTGACGCAGCAATGTTAACTGCCTTAATATCTTTAACGTAAATGGACCAAAGCTATGCACACTCTGTTCAACCAAAGTTTTATCCAATTGAAGCAAGGCAGTTACATGGGTAAAATGGGTATAGAGGGATATGAGCCAAACGCAGGCAATTGGGACGAGCTTAGGGGTTTAAAAAATGGGCAGCATGAACAAGTTGTGCTGAAGGGCCTGCTTCCACACTGTAAACCTCAATGACTCTATGACTTCACGCTTCCTATGCTGTGGATAGGCAATGGTGTAGTGATATTGTCACTGGAGTAGTAGTTCAGTAACCCAGGATAATGCTCTGGAGACTAGCGTTCGAATACCACCACGGTAGGTGGTGAAATTTAAATTCAATAAAAATCTAATAATGGCCATCAAAGTATTATGACCTCAGAACTAAGGGTCACAGTTCCAGAACCCGGTGTCACAGCCGGAGGGTTCAGGCAAGACCATCTAGGATGGAGTTGAAGGGACCAAGGAGTGGTGAGCCTGTGGAATTCATTATCACAGGAAGTAGTTGATGCCAAAACATTTAATACATTCAAGAGGCAGCTGGATTTAGCATTTAGGGTGAATGGGATCAAAGGTTATGGGGAGAAAGCAGGATTAGACTATTGAGTTGGATGATCAGCCATGATCATAATGAATGGCAGAGCAGGCTCAAAGGGCCGAATGGCCTCCTCCTGCTCCTATCTTTTATGTTTCTATGTTTTCTGTTTCTATGTAATGGTCGTAAAAAACCCATCTGGTTCACTAAAGTCCTTCAGGGAAGGAAATCAGCCATCCTTATCTGGTCTGGCCTACATGTGACCCCAGAGCCACAGCAATGAGGTTGATGTTTAACCTTCCTGTGAAATGGCAGAGTGAGCCACTCAATTCAAGGGCAATTACGAATAGGCAATAAATGCTGGCGCAGCCAGTAACATCCATATTCCATCAACAAGTAGAAATAAAGCAACATCTTAACAAGAGACCCAAGAAAACCAGTAGACTCCAGCAAAAACAATATTAATCTAATCAATCTCTCCTTATACATCAATCCTGCCATCCCTGGAATCAGCCTGGTAAACCTTTGCTGCACTCCCTTGAGAGCAAGAACATTCTTCCTCAGGAAAGTAGCACACACTTTTGGTCCTTGAGACAGTAACTGGAAAATCTGATTTTTAGCCATGAGAACAAGGAACGCTGCCGACCAAGGTGAGAGTGCCATTAGCATTGCTGAGGCAATGGAGTGTTTGGTTAATAATGTAGCTTAACAATTACCATCAAGCCATGTTTTACCAGTGTCTGTCCACTTTCTCCAAAAGCTTGGAATAACAATTCTGCATACTATGAAGTTCAGATCACACGGGATCCTGGAGTTAACATGTTGTTAGATGAGCAGTCTGAGTCAGAATTTGAGTAAGGATAGCTTTGCACTGAGCTCCATTTGGAATGATTTGTGTATTGTGCATTGCTCTCGATAAATATTTGATATAAATACCAGAAAAGAGGAAAGATTTAACTACAGGGCCACAAAGTATAATTTTTGTTCAGCTAATATTTCTTGGTTTGAACGTAACATAAATCTCTGGGAGGCAAGAGAGGCGATTGCAGAGCCTCTGGCTCTGATCTTCAGGTCGTCGTTGGTTACGGGTGTGGTTCCGGAGGACTGGAGGATAGCGAATGTGGTCCCATTGTTCAAGAAGGGGAAGAGAGACCTTCCAGGAATTATAGGCCAGTGAGTCTTACTTCTGTTGTGGGCAAAGTATTGGAGAGAATTATTAGGGATAGGATTTATATTTATTTAGAGAGAAATGAATTGATTGGGGATAGTCAGCATGGTTTTGTGAAGGGTAGGTCGTGCCTTACTAACCTCATTGAGTTTTTTGAAAAAGTGACCAAAGAGGTGGATGGGGGTAAGGCGGTTGATGTGGTATATATGGACTTTAGTAAGGCGTTTGATAAGGTAGCCCATGGAAGACTTCTGCAGAAAATGCAGATGTATGGGATAGAGGGTGATTTAGCTAATTGGATTAGGAATTGGCTAGCAGATAGAAGACAGAGGGTGGTGGTTGATGGGAGATATTCATCGTGGAGTTCGGTGACAAGTGGTGTACCTCAGGGGTCTGTTTTGGGGCCCCTGCTGTTTGTAATTTTTATAAATGATCTGGATGAGGGTATTGAGGGATGGATTAGTAAATTTGCAGATGACACTAAAGTCGGTGGAGTGGTAGATAGTGAAGAGGGGTGTTATAGTTTGCAGAGAGACTTGGACAAGTTGCAGAGCTGGGCCGAGAGGTGGCAAATGGAGTTTAATGTGGAAAAGTGTGAGGTAATGCACTTTGGCAGGAATAATAAATGTGTAGAGTATAGGGCTAATGGTAGGATTCTTAATAGTGTTGATGAACAGAGGGATCTTGATGTGTATGTGCATAGATCCCTGAAAGTAGGCAGTCAAGTCGAGAAGGTTGTTAAGAAGGCATATGGAGTCTTGGCTTTTATTGGTAGGGGGATTGAATTTCGGAGCGCAACGTCATGTTGCAACTGTACAAAACTCTAGTGCGGCCGCACTTGGAGTATTGTGTGCAGTTCTGGTCCCCACATTATAAGAAAGATGTGGAGGCATTGGAGAGGGTACAGAGGAGGTTTACCAGGATGTTGCCTGGTATGGAGGGCAGGTCTTATGAAGAGAGGTTGAGGGATTTGAGGTTGTTTTCGTTAGAAAGGAGGCGGCTAAGAGGGGACCTTATCGAAACATATAAGATGATTAGAGGTTTAGATAGGGTGGACAGTGATAGCCTTTTTCCTAGGATGGAGAAAGCTAGCACGAGGGGACACAGCTTTAAATTAAGGGGTGATAGTTATAGGACGGATATCAGAGGTAGGTTCTTTACCCAAAGGGTGGTTCGGGAGTGGAATGCCCTGCCTGCAGCAGTTGTAGATGCGCCAAGTTTGGTGGCGTTTAAGAGGTTAGTTGATAAGTATATGGAAGAGAAGGGAATAGTTTAGTTTGGAGGGGCATTGCTTTTTATATTGGTCGGTGCAACATCGAAGGCCGAAGGGCCTGTTCTGTGCTGTAATGTTCTATGTTCTATAAATCAGCTTGATTTATACTCAAAAATTTGAGATCATTCTTTTAAAAAGAGATGAAAGTAAAAACATGAATGCAGAGATGAAAATAATACTTTCACCTGTTGAAATAAAACATAATGCATTCTCAAAAACTGAATGGAATTCTGGCTCACCAGGATGAGGATTGCAAAACTGAGGAGTGGGAGAATTAAGCCTAAATTTAACTTATTTAAATTTAGCCTAAATAAACTTCAGAGTATTTTTCTATAAATGGTGTGTATCAAATTGGAAATGCACTTCTGAAGAATACAGACATGATTTTAATATATAAAACCTACCAAGAACATAGAACATAGAACATAGAACATAGAACAATACAGCACAGAACAGGCCCTTCGGCCTTCGATGTTGTGCCGACCAAAATAAAAAGCAATGCCCCTCCAAACTAAACCATTCCCTTCTCTTCCATATACTTATCAATTAACCTCTTAAACGCCACCAAACTTGGCGCATCTACAACAGCTGCAGGCAGGGCATTCCACTCCCTAATCACTCTTTGAGTAAAGAACCTACCTCTGATATCCGTCCTATAACTCATACCCCTTAATTTAAAGCTGTGTCCCCTCGTGCTAGCTTTCTCCATCCTAGGAAAAAGGCTATCACTGTCCACCCTATCTAAACCTCTAATCATCTTATATGTTTCAATAAGGTCCCCTCTTAGCCGCCTCCTTTCTAACGAAAACAACCTCAAATCCCTCAGCCTCTCTTCATAAGACCTGCCCTCCATACCAGGCAACATCCTGGTAAACCTCCTCTGTACCCTCTCCAATGCCTCCACATCTTTCTTATAATGTGGCGACCAGAACTGCACACAATACTCCAAGTGCGGCCGCACTAGAGTTTTGTACAGTTGCAACATGATGCTGCGGCTCCTAAATTCAATCCCCCTACCAATAAAAGCTAAGACTCCATATGCCTTCTTAACAACTTTATCCACTTGACTGCCTACTTTCAGGGATCTATTGACACATACACCAAGATCCTTCTGTTCCTCAACACTATTAAGAGCCCTACCATTAGCCCTATACTCTACACATTTATTGTTCCTGCCAAAGTGCATTACCTCACACTTTTCCACATTAAACTCCATTTGCCACCTCTCGGCCCAGCTCTGCAACTTGTCCAAGTCACTCTGTAAACTAAAACACCCCTCTTCACTATCTACCACACCACCAACTTTAGTATCATCTGCAAATTTACTGATCCATCCCTCAATACCCTCATCCAGATCATTTATAAAAATTACAAACAGCAGGGGCCCCAAAACAGACCCCTGAGGCACACCACTCGTCACCGAACTCCACGATGAATATCTCCCATCAACCACCACCCTCTGTCTTCTATCTGCCAGCCAATTCCTAATCCAATTAGCTAAATCACCCTCTATTCCACACATCTGCATTTTCTGTAGAAGTCTTCCATGGGCCACCTTATCAAAAGCCTTACTAAAGTCCATATATACTACATCAACCGCCTTACCCCCATCCACCTCTCTGGTCACTTTCTCAAAAAACTCAATGAGGTTAGTAAGGCATGACCTACCCTTCACGAAACCATGCTGACTATGGACCATGCTGACTAACATCTTCCATCTCAGTTATGACAGTGTGCTTTAGTTATTAGGAATTCCTCAGCATTTGTGCAAATCTTTACAAGACTCAGTCTGAACAGGATTTGTGAATCGGTCCCTCAGTTCAGCATGTCCGCAACAGATAATGAAGCATCTTGTAAGTTGGAGTGCAAATACCCTGTCCAACTGTTCATGGACAACCACTTGTTCCCTGATTTATCGTCTTAGTGAAATCATGACTAGAATTTTCCTCCTTTGTCAGCAATGATACTCACAGTGAGTGAGCAGGGGGGGGGGGGGGGGGGGGGGGGGGGGGGGGGGGAGAGAACAATAATCTTCCAACAGCAAGAAATAACAATTGTCCCGACTTTAAAGGTGGGTCACCGAGAAACGGATTAACTTATCATTAATAATATTGGAATCAACATCAGACTGGAATGTTTCACTCTGGCATATCCTCCATCCAAGCCAGAGGGAATTCACACTGGTCCAATTCACAGCCAGACCAATCAAGTGTTCACATGGTGAAACAGCACATACCAGATAAACTGCACAAAACCAGGGGGAGGTATCGGAAAACAATTAGGGGTGGGGGGTGAGGGAGTGGGGGGATGGTGGGGAGGGAATTGTTCAGAGGGAGGAATCAATGCTGTTGACATTGGAATCCTTTTGGCAAACTGAATGCACTGGTGATGAGAAAGGCACTAATTGGGAGGGAATGTTGGAATGTGGGAGAGTGGGAAGGTGATGATCCTATCTCAATGGATTGTGAGTAATTTTGATGCAAGGTGGAAAGATGTCCTTGCTCCAGAGGGAGCACAACATAGGTTTACCAGACTGATTCCTGGGATCTCAGGACTAACATATGAGGAGAGATTGAGTCGGTTAGGATTGTACTCACTGGAGTTCAAAAAAATGAGGAGGAATGTTACAAAAACATAGAAAATTCCAGCAAGACTAGACAGTGTAGATGCAATAAGAATATTCCCAATGGTGGGCAAATCCAGATCAGGGCCCAAATCCTAAGGATACAAGGACGCAAACTGCTTAAGACAAAGATGAGAAGAAATTTATTCACCAAGAGAGTGGCTGGAATTCCTACCACAGAAAAGTAATTGAGGCCAAAACATTGAATGTTTTCAATAAGAAGTAGATACAGCTCATGAGACGAAGGCAATCAAAGGATATGAGGAGAAGGTGGGATTATCCTATTGTGTTGGTAGCTGTTGGTGTCTGCGGCTCATCCCCAAGACTACTTCATCAGAATCACAAGATGAAGCAGCTACAAAAACAAGGGAGGCAGAGATATGGTACCAACTGCACCACTCCAACCAGTCCCCGATCAATCACAATGGCTGTGCCTTCAGTGTAATTGAGTCACACTGAACCCACACTTCTCTTCCAACCAGCAGACCAGATGAACTGCAATGGGGCAATGAAGCAGCACTCAAGCACCTTCTCCAACTTGTTAGGGATTGCAACACATGATGTGTGTGTCAACAGCAAGGCGAGAAATGGTGAGGTGAGCCTGGAGAATGGAGGGGTCATTAGTCTGTTGCATGGTATTCCTTCTCTGCCACTGACCATTTTGGTGACCTTTGGTGACTTCTCAGATCACTTCATGCTCCTGTCTCTGGGAAAGTGACCTTCCTCCTTTCCTCCATGTCTTGTTTCTAGGGATACATCGCTGAATCATGGGGCGGTGTTGCTGATTTTTGGGAGCCAGCTCAATGTCCTGGCAGGATTAATTACTTGTTGTCTAGATGCTTCCTTAATATGGCCCCCAAACATCACGGGGCAGGAGGGTGGAGGGACAGGCAATTTCCTACCAACCCTACCATGTGATATGGTCTAATCCTTCATGCTGCCAAATGAATAAAGTGAGAAGCACCCACCCAGCTCTCCAGCAGGAATACCTTTGACTGCCTACTCCCACCATCTGACTTTGTCCCAGAGCAGAAAGTCCTGATCTCCCAAGTCGCATAGATAATCGAACTCCCTTTTCCCTTTAAATTCTCACCTCTGATGTCAGGGTATCCTGAAACACAAACTGTATTCCCAAATCTCCTCTTTGTCAGCTCCTCACTGCAGCTTGGATCTCACCATGATGATTCTTATTCCCTCTCACTTTCCTTCTCACCAATTGTATAATTGGATTTGGGCTTAATGATGATGAGAAAGTTGATGAAATGTTGGTTTGTTAATGTTGGCAGATTATAAATGTATAATCATGGTATTATATTGTTATTTTATTGATAAAGAGCCAGAAACTAACTGTTGTGTGGATATTGATCTCAGAGTACCACATTCACTGCTGCACTGTAGCCAGTAATAGGTCTGGCAATACCAATTTTAAATACAACCAATTTATTTGATAGTAAATCTGCAGATTTACTATCAAATAAATCATATAAATAACTTGATGTTGCCAGACCTCTTACTGAGTTTACCCCAGTCCAACGCCGGCATCTCTTCATCATGGCACTGTAACCATGCAGTAAGTCAGGAGCTGGAAAAAATACACTTGACGCAGCTTCAAAATTTGAAGTCAGAATTGTGAATATTTCTAACTAATGGGAATCATAAACCTAACATTTGTAATGATAGAAGGCTACAGCCCAGGAGACCATTGCAATAAAGGGCCAGCATAAATTACCTAAAACAATTTGCCTATTTCTAATATCCAACTTCCCTTACCTATTTTAACCTTTCTTTATTCATTTCTTTAGGCAACTTCTCCTTCTAAAAATTAGTATAAATTCTCTTCCAACATTATTTCTGGTCAGGAATCCCACATTCAAACAAACTCCAGCAAAATAAACAAATCCTCCAGTCTTACAACACTTCAGGTTCTCACTTTGTCCGCAATTCAGCTCTCTTTCACATTCTCAATTTTAAACACTGTCACCATAAATAATCATTCCTTCAGTGACCTTGATCCCAAGCCCTGGAATTCCCTCTTTAAACATCTTCACCTATTTGTCATTCTGCCCTCCTTTTAAAATGTTCCTTAAAACTTAACCAGTCTGAGGTCACATACAACCGATTCAAGAACAGTTTCTTCCCTGCTGCCATCAGACGTTTGAATGGACCTAAGTTATAGGTTAATCTGATCTTTCTGTACACCCTAGCTATGACTGTTACATGACATTCTGCACCCTCTCCTTTCTGCCTCCCCTATGTACTCTGTGAATTGTATGCTCTGTCTGTATAGTGCACAAGAAACAATACTTTTCACAATATCCCAATACACATGACAGTAAATCAAAACAAATCAAATCAAAATCTTTCTGACCAAGCTTTTAGTCACCTATTCTAATATTTCCTTATGTGATTCTGTCAAATTGTGTTTCACCTTTCTCTGAAACATCTTGGGAGGTCTGCCGATATAAAGATGATACATAAATGCAAATTGTTACATTAAAATATTCCTTGTTTATTGTGCTTAAATTGATGCCCACTTGTTACAAATATACCAACTTGGGGTTTTTGTGGTTTGTCAAAGTCTTGATAATTACAAATTCATCTCTTGATCATCTCTGCTGCAGTGAAAATAGCTCACGCCCTCTAGTCTGCTCACCAAGTCTCTCACCCTTACATTTCAATATATTGTGTGTCAAATATTGCACCACACCTTTCCTTATGTCCATATGTCTGGGAGAAAAGATCTAACAATCCTTTGATACCATTTGTGGAGAATTCTTTGGCAAGATAGCTTGCCAAATATATAGCCATGTGTAAGGAGAGCTTCCAGTTTGTTTTATTTCTATAAAGATATCTTGCCAAAGAATTCTCCACAAATAGTATCAAAGAATTGTGATGCCTAGAACATTTTGCAGTGTTTGTTTTTGCTCTTGGATGAATTTTCTGAATGTGCTTCCAAGCATAAAGATTCACCCAGGAGGAACTTGGACCAGAAAACAGGTTATTTTTGCTATTCTGTTTCTCAGCTTACTGCACATCGACCACCAGTGAATTTGAAGAGGTGAGCAATAAATGGGTGGGTTACCAAGTTTGACAAAATCCTTTAAACATCAAGTACTTACAGTTAATAAATCAAAGGCATCTTGTCTGTAAAAATGTTTTTTTGAATGATAATATAACATCTTGTTGGTTTATTGACATTTACACCTTGAATAACCTTTCTGTCTGACAAACATTCTTCCAAAAGTCATTCAAGCCTCCCAATCACCACAGTTCTCAGTGATGGCCTGTGGTATTACTGCTGGATGATTAATCCAGAAACTCAGCTGATGATCTAAGAGCCTAGGTTTGAATCCCACTATGGCAGCTGGTAGAATTTGAATTCAATTTTAAAAATCTGGAATTAGGAATCTACTGATTACCTGAGAACAATTGTTGATTATTCGAAAAACCCATCTGGTTCATTAATTTTTTTAGGGAAGGAAATCTGTCGTCTTTACCCAGTCCGGCCTACATGTGACTCCAGAGCCACAGCAATGTGGTCAATTCTGAACTGCCTAGCAAGCCTCTCAGGTGGTATCAGTAAGAGTTTACGCCTTGCAGACTGCAGGTGCCAGATTGTCTCTTTGTTTGGATTTTTATACTCTGATTTCTTAGATCAATGAGGGAAGGAGAAGTGGACTCAGCATTTGAGATCAGTGTGAAATGTTTAAATGTTTAAAAGGAGAAAACTGCCTGGCATCCCATGCCATAACCAGGTTAAAACTGCATTGTTCAGATTTTAAAGCTTTGACACTACTGGATTAATTTTGGCATGGGTAGAAATTACTATGAATTGAACTTATTTTTTGAACATAAAACAGCTGACAGGAATTTGAGAGGAATTGCCCTGTATGCAATCTCAATATTGTTTTGATAAAAGGCCACCTATGTAAGATTATTATTCATTAACAGAAACAAAGCATTAATTTCTCCACAAGTATTCTTTGTATGTCAGTGCAACTGGTACTCCTTAGTACTTTTTTACACCATATTCTGATAGTGTTCATTGTTCTCTGGGACAGAGTGTTTGGAAGTGCTGGTGGCTGAGTGTGAATTTTTCAATTTGCTTTTTTTCTCTCTTTTTGAGTGCTTTTTGCTGATGTAGTTTGGCCTGGGGCTAGCCGGGGAGTATAAAAAGAAAGTGGCAGTAGACAGCGGGCAGTGTTGGGAGCAGGCAGTGTGAGTGAGGAGGGAAGCAGAGTGAGATATAAGGGCTTTGGCTCGCGGGGCTTAGGCACAGTGTGCTACTGGTTTTTCATTGGAATTCACACCTCCAAAGGTGTTCATGACAATGGCAGGGACGCCTCACCTGTGTAGGGTGTCATATGTGGGAGTTCCTGGAGGCAAGACCTCTCCCAAAAGTCCACATATGCGTCAATGTTTGGAGCTGCAGCATCTGAGGGCTCGGGTCAAGCAACTAGAGCGGCAGTTGGAAGATGCATTTTTAGTCAAGGAGAACGAGGCAATCATGGAAGGGAGGCAGAGTAAGATGGCAGATCCAGAGCCTAAGCGGGGGGAACCTGACCCTTACAGGTGGATTACTGTCAGGAAGGGGAAAAAGGTGAGGGGAGACAGTCCAAAGACTTCCCCACTGGCAGCCCCCCAAAATATCGAGGGCGGGGGGTTAAAAAAGGCAAGGCAGGAGGACCAGAGTACCTCAAAGGGGAGGAAAGGGGCTAGAAGGGAGATAGTGGTGGGGGATGGGAGGTTTAAAGGAATAGATAGGCACTTCTGTGGTCCAAGGCGGGACTCCAGGATGGTAGTTTGCCTCCCTGGAGCAGGGGTGCAAGATGTGTCTGACAGGGTAGAGGGCATTTTGAAGGGGGAGGGGACCCAGTTGGATGTGATTATTCACAAAGGAGAGAGGGATGTAGGAAGGAAGTGCAGGGAGGATATATGAAGGCAGCTCAAGGAGTTGGGGGGTAGGCTGAAGAGCAAGGCCTCCAGGGTGGGGCTCTCAGGGCTGCTTCCAGGGTTGGGTAATAGCGGAGCCAGGAAAAATGAGATCCTACAGCTAAATGCGTGGCTGAAGGACTGGTGTAGGGCAGAGGGTTTCATATTTGTGGATAACTGGGAAGTCTTTATGAAAGAAGGGCACCTGTATAGAAGGGACGGAGAACACTTAAATGGGAAGGGCGTGAATATCTCAGCTGGGAGGTTAGCTGGAGTGTTTCGGCAGGATTTAAACTAATATGGAGGCGGGAGAGGGGCTGAGACCGATAGCTCGGTAGAGAGCGAGATGGGAGGTAGAGTAAGCTTGGATGAGAAGACATACACCAGGGAGAAGGAGGTTCCAAGTGGGCTTGGAGGTCTGAGTGTGTCTGTTTCAATGCGAGGACCGTAACGGGAAAAACGGATGAAGTTAGGGCCTTAATGTTTGCGAGGAACTTGGATGTGGTTGCGATGACGGAGACGTGGTTAAAGGAAGGGGAGCAGTGGCAACTGAACATTCCTAGGTATAAGTGTTTCAGACGTGACAGGGGAGGGTCCAGAAGAGGTGGGGGAGTGGCGTTGTTAGTTAAGGAGAACATCACAGCGGTGCAGAGGGAGGACAATACAGAGGAGTTAGGAGTGGAGTTGCTGTGGGTGGAGTTGAGGAACAGAAAGGGGGCGATTACTATGCTAGGGGTGTATTATAGGCCACCCAACAGCCCGCGGGTAGTTGAAGAAGGCATATGTAAAGACATTTTGGATAGGTGCAGAAAGAACAGAGTTGTTATAGTGGGAGATTTAAATCCCCCTAGTGTGGATTGGAAGGTACCTAGAGCTGGGGGTTTGGACGGGGAGGAATTTGTAAAATGTGTACTGGAAGGATCGTTGGAGCAGTATGTGGCTAGACCGACTGGAGAAGGGGCTATATTGGATTTAGTTCTGAGTAATGAGCCAGGGCAGGTGGTTGATGTTGTAGTAGGGGAACATGTGGCTAACAGTGACCATAATTCTGTCTATTTTAGGGTACAGATGGAAAAGGATGCTTGTTGCCCTAGGGGCAGAGTGCTGAATTGGGAGAAGGCTAACTACGGTCAGATTAGGCAGGAAATATTCAACCTGGAGTGCAGTTACAAGTGGTGTACCTCAAGGATCTGTTTTGGGGCCACTGCTGTTTGTCATTTTTATAAATGACCTAGATGAGGGTGTAGAGGGTTGGATTAGTAAATTTGCTGACGATACCAAAGTGGGGGGAGTTGTAGACAGCAAGGATGGATGTTACAGTTTGCAGAGGGACATAGATAGGTTGCAGAGCTGGGCCGTGAGGTGGCAAATGGAATTCAATACGGATAAGTGTGAGGTGATTCACTTTGGTAGGAATAACAGGCATATGAAATATAGGGCTAATGGAAGGACCCTTAATAGCGTTGTCGAGCAGAGGGATCTTGGGGTACAAGTACATAGCTCTTTGAAAGTTGGCACCCAGGTTGATAAAGTTGTTAAGAAGGTGTACGGTGTGTTAGCTTTTATTGGTAGAGGGATTGAATTTAGGAGCCATGAGGTTATGTTACAACTGTACAAAACTCTGGTGCGGCCGCACTTGGAGTATTGCGTACAGTTCTGGTCGCCGCATTATAAGAAAGATGTGGAATCATTGGAAAGGGTGCAGAGGAGGTTTACCAGGATGTTGCCTGGTATGGTGGGAAGGCCTTATGAGGAAAGGCTGAGGGACCTGAGGTTATTTTCATTAGAGAGAAGAAGGTTACGCGGTGACCTAATTGAGGCGTATAAGATGATCAAGGGATTGGATAGGGTGGATAGTGAGAGCCTTTTTCCTCGGATGGTGATGACCAACACAAGGGGACATAACTTTAAATTAAGAGGTGGTAGTTATAGGACGGATGTCAGAGGCAGGTTCTTTACACAGAGGGTGGTGAGGGCGTGGAATACCCTGCCTGCAGCAGTTGTGGACTCGCCTACTTTGGGGTCATTCAAATGGTCGGTGGATAGGCATATGGATGATATTGGAACAGTTTAGGTTAGAGGGTCCACTGGCCGGCGCAACATCGAGGGCCGAAGGGCCTGTACTGGCTGTAATGTTCTATGTTCTATGTTCTAACTTACGGAAACTGATTGGGAACAGTTGTTCGAGGGTAAGTCCACGCTAGGCATGTGGGACTCCTTCAAGGGAATACTGAAAATTTTGCAAGATAAATATGTGCCGGCCAAGAGGAAAGATGGGAAAGGTAGGATTAGAGAACCGTGGATTACTAGGGATATTGAAGACTTGGTTAGGAAGAACAGAGAGGCGTATGATAGGTCAAAGCAGCTGGGAATGGAGACAGCGTTGGAGGAATATAGAGAGAGTAGGAGGGAGCTCAAACGAGGGGTTAGAAGGGCAAAAAGGGGGAATGAAGTGATTTTGGCAGATAGGATTAAGGAAAATCCAAAGGCTTTTTACTCCTATGTTAAGAATAAAAGGATGGTTAAAGGAAAAATCGGACCTCTTAGGGACAGAGGAGAGGAACTGTGCTTAGAGCCCGAGGGATTGGAGGAGGTCCTGAATGAATACTTTGCGTCGGTATTCACGAAGGAGAGGGGCTTGTTGAAAGCTCCTGTCTCTGAGGGAGCTGTGGACCATTGAGGGAAATATCCATACCGAGGGAGGAAGTGTTAGAGCTTCTAGATAGCATTAAAACTGATAAATCTCCGGGGCCTGATGGCATTTATCTCAGGCTGCTTAGGGAGTTGCGAGGTGAAATTGCTGGGCCTCTGATGTAAATCTTTGTCTCTTCTTTGGACACAGGTGAGGTCCCAGAGGACTGGAGAACAGCTAATGTGGTACCATTGTTTAAAAAGGGTAGTAGGGATAACCCTGGAAATTATAGGCCAGTGAGTTTGACTTCAGTGTTGGGGAAGCTGTTAGAACATAGAACATAGAACATTACAGCCAGTACAGGCCCTTCGGCCCTCGATGTTGCGCCGGCCAGTGGACCCTCTAACCTAAACTATTCCAATATCATCCATATGCCTATCCACCGAACATTTGAATGACCCCAAAGTAGGCGAGTCCACAACTGCTGCAGGCAGGGCATTCCACGCCCTCACCACCCTCTGTGTAAAGAACCTGCCTCTGACATCCGTCCTATAACTACCACCTCTTAATTTAAAGTTATGTCCCCTCGTGTTGGTCATCACCATCTGAGGAAAAAGGCTCTCACTATCCACCCTATCCAATCCCTTGATCATCTTATACGCCTCAATTAGGTCACCGTGTAACCTTCTTCTCTCTAATGAAAATAACCTCAGGTCCCTCAGCCTTTCCTCATAAGGCCTTCCCACCATACCAGGCAACATCCTGGTAAACCTCCTCTGCACCCTTTCCAATGCTTCCACATCTTTCTTATAATGCGGCGACCAGAACTGTACGCAATACTCCAAGTGCGGCCGCACCAGAGTTTTGTACAGTTGTAACATAACCTCACGGCTCCTAAATTCAATCCCTCTACCAATAAAAGCTAACACACCGTACGCCTTCTTAACAACTTTATCAACCTGGGTGCCAACTTTCAAAGAGCTATGTACTTGTACCCCAAGATCCCTCTGCTCGACAACACTATTAAGGGTCCTTCCATTAGCCCTATATTTCATATGCCTGTTATTCCTACCAAAGTGAATCACCTCACACTTATCCGTATTGAATTCCATTTGCCACCTCACGGCCCAGCTCTGCAACCTATCTATGTCCCTCTGCAAACTGTAACATCCATCCTCGCTGTCTACAACTCCCCCCACTTTGGTATCGTCAGCAAATTTACTAATCCAACCCTCTACACCCTCATCTAGGTCATTTATAAAAATGACAAACAGCAGTGGCCCCAAAACAGATCCTTGAGATACACCACTTTTAACTGCACTCCAGGTTGAATATTTCCCATCAACCACCACCCTCTGTCTTCTATCAGCTAGCCAATTCCTAATCCAAACTGCTAAATCACCTTCAATCCCATGCATCTGCACTTTCTGCAGTAGCCTACCATGGGGAACCTTATCAAACGCTTTGCTAAAATCCATATACACTACATCAACTGCCTTACCCTTATCTACCTCTTTGGTCACCTCCTCAAAAAACTCAATAAGGTTTGTGAGGCACGACCTACCCTTCACAAAACCGTGCTGACTATCCCTAATCAATTTATTTCTCTCTAGATGCTTATAAATCCTATCCCTTATAATTCTTTCCAAGACTTTGCCCACAACAGAAGTCAGGCTCACCGGTCTATAATTTCCAGGATGGTCCCTACTCCCCTTTTTGAACAAAGGGACAACATTTGCCATCCTCCAGTCTTCCGGCACTATACCTGTAGCTAACGACGACATGAAGATCAAAGCCAAAGGCTCTGCAATCTCCTCTCTAGCCTCCCAGAAAATCCTAGGGTAAATCCCATCTGGCCCAGGGGACTTATCAATTTTCATACCCTCAAGATTCGCTAACACCTCCTCCTTATGAACCTCAATCCTGCCCAGTTTTCAACTTGGTATCGCAGTATTCTCCTCGACAACATTGTCTTTCTCTTGCGTGAATACTGACGAAAAATACTCGTTCAGTGTCTCACTAGTGGTCACTAGTGGTGTGCCGCAGGGCTCGGTACTGGGACCTCTTCTATTTGTAATGTATATAATTGACCTGGAAGAGGGAGTAAGTGGAGTGATCAGCAAGGGGATTCTTAGAGATAGGATGTATAGGCACTTAGAACATTGCGATCTGAATAGGGATACATAGCATGGATTTGTTAAGGGGATTTGCCTGACAAATCTGGTAGAATTTTTTGAGGAGGTGATGAAAACGGTGGACAAAGGGCAAGCCATTGATGTCATCTATATGGATTTTAGTAAGGCGTTTGACAAAGTCTCCCATGGGAGTTTAGTTGAGAAGGTCAAAGCTCATGGGATACAAGGACAGGTAGCTAGATGGATAAGTAACTGGCTTGGTAACAGGAGACAGAGAGAAATAGTGGAAGGATGTTTTTCTAGCTGGAGGTCGGTCATTAGTGGTGTGCCGCAGGGCTTGGTACTAGGACCTCTTCTATTTGTAATATATATAAATGACTTGGAAGAGGGAGTAAGTGGAGTGATCAGCAAGTTTGCAGACGATACAAAGATGGCTGGACTTGCGGATAGTAAGGAGCATTGTCAGGCGATGCAGCAGGACATAGATAGGCTGGTAGCTTGGGCAGATAGATGGCAGATGGAATTCAATCCTGATAAATGTGAGGTGATGCATTTCGGGAGAAAGAATGTAGGGGGGAGGTATATGATAAAGGGTAGACCTATTAAGAGTATAGAAACGCAGAGGGACCTGGGGGTGCAGGTGAACAAGTCTCTGAAGGTGGCAGAGCAAGTGGAGAAGGTTGTGAAGAAAGCATATAGTATGTTAGCCTTTATAGGAAGGGGTATAGAGTACAAGAGCTGGCCTTTAATGTTGCAGTTGTATAAAACATTGGTTAGACCTCATTTGGAATACTGCATCCAGTTCTGATGGCCCTACTACCAGAAAGACATGGAGACTCTGGAGAGAGTGCGGAGGAGGTTTACCAGGATGCTGCCTGGTATGGAAGGTCTGAGTTACGAGGAAAGGTTAGGCAAATTGATACTGTTTTCCTTAGAAAGACGTAGACTTAGAGGAGATCTAATAGAGGTGTACAAGATTATAGGAGTATAGGTAGACTAAACAGAGTTAAGCTTTTTCCTAGGATGGACTCAAATAGCACGAGGGGTCACGGGCTTAGGGTGAGGGGGGTAAGATATAATTTGGATGCTAGATGGAGTTTTTTCACACAGAGGGTGGTGGGGGTTTGGAACGCGCTGCCAAGTAAGGTGGTGGAGGCAGGTACTCTGGAGTTATTTAAGAATTAGAACATAGAACATAGAACATTACAGCACAGAACAGGCCCTTCGGCCTTCGATGTGTTGCCGACCAAAATAAAAAGCAATGCCCCTCCAAACTAAACCATTCCCTTCTCTTCCATATACTTATCAATTAACCTCTTAAACGCCACCAAACTTGGCGCATCTACAACAGCTGCAGGCAGGGCATTCCACTCCCTAATCACTCTTTGAGTAAAGAACCTACCTCTGATATCCGTCCTATAACTCATACCCCTTAATTTAAAGTTGTGTCCCCTCGTGCTAGCTTTCTCCATCCTAGGAAAAAGGCTATAACTGTCCACCCTATCTAAACCTCTAATCATCTTATATGTTTTCAATAAGGTCCCCTCTTAGCCGCCTCTTTCTAACGAAAACAACCTCAAATCCCTCAGCCTCTCTTCATAAGACCTGCCCTCCATACCAGGCAACATCCTGGTAAACCTCCTCTGTACCCTCTCCAATGCCTCCACATCTTTCTTATAATGGGGACCAGAACTGCACACAATACTCCAAGTGCGGCCGCACTAGAGTTTTGTACAGTTGCAACATGATGCTGCGGCTCCTAAATTCAATCCCCCTACCAATAAAAGCTAAGACTCCATATGCCTTCTTAACAACCTTCTCGACTTGACTGCCTACTTTCAGGGATCTATGCACATACACATCAAGATCCCTCTGTTCATCAACACTATAAGAATCCTACCATTAGCCCTATACTCTACACATTTATTATTCCTGCCAAAGTGCATTACCTCACACTTTTCCACATTAAACTCCATTTGCCACCTCTCGGCCCAGCTCTGCAACTTGTCCAAGTCACTCTGTAAACTATAACACCCCTCTTCACTATCTACCCTCCACCAACTTTAGTATCATCTGCAAATTTACTGATCCATCCCTCAATACCCTCATCCAGATCATTTATAAAAATTACAAACAGCAGGGGCCCCAAAACAGCCCCTGAGGTACACCACTTGTCACCGAACTCCACGATGATATCTCCCATCAACCACCACCCTCTGTCTTCTATCTGCTAGCCAATTCCTAATCCAATTAGCTAAATCACCCTCTATTCCATACATCTGCATTTTCTGTAGAAGTCTTCCATGGCCACCTTATCAAACGCCTTACTAAAGTCCATATATACACATCAACCGCCTTACCCCCATCCACCTCTTTGGTCACTTTCTCAAAAAACTCAATGAGGTTAGTAAGGCATGACCTACCCTTCACGAAACCATGCTGACTATCCCCAATCAATTCATTTCTCTCTAAATAACTATAAATCCTATCCCTAATAATTCTCTCCAATACCTTGCCCACAACAGAAGTAAGACTCACTGGCCTATAATTCCCTGGAAGGTCTCTCTTCCCCTTCTTAAACAATGGGACCACATTCGCTATCCTCCAGTCCTCCGGAACCACACCCGTAACCAACGAGGACTGAAGATCAGAGCCAGAGGCTCTGCAATCTCCTCTCTTGCCTCCCAGAGAATCCTAGGGTAAATCCCGTCCGGCCCAGGGGACTTATCCAACTTCAAACCCTCGAGAATTTCTAACACATCCTCCCTATCTACTACAATACTTTCCAATTTGCAACCCTGTACCTCAGTGTTCTCCATAGCTACATTTCAGCACTCTGCGTGAATACCGAAGAGAAATATTTATTCAGTGCCTCACCAATCTCTTCAGGCTCCACGCACAACTTCCCACTGCTGTCTATGACTGGCCCATGTGCTCATCTAAGAATTACTTAGATGAGCACATGAACAGAATGGGAATGGAGGGGTATAGAAAACTGATTTAAAATAGGGATTATGAGCCTTGGGAGTCCCTGGGAAGTGTGTAAATAGACGGTGATATTGATGTACTTGTTTTTATCCTACAGGTGCTTTGGTCCACCTTGTTGTCTAACGAGGGGCATACACGCGATGGGTCGTGAGATGGCTGCTCTTGGATTTTTTGAGAGTATCCTAGTGCTTCACGTTGTTAGTGTACGCTTGACCTGGACCATTTGATGGGCAACACGACAGCTCAGTGACTATCGCTGCGCTGTGCAGATACATGGATTTGGGCCTGTGTCAGTGAGGGTTTTCTCCGGGTGCTCTGGTTTCCTCCCACATCCCAAAGATGTGCTCTTAGGCTAATTGGCAAAACAAATTCTCCCTAAATTGTCTCAAATTTGGTTTTTAATCCATAGATCTATGAACATGGACCGGGATCGCGGGTAAAGGAGGGAACAGCAGGGTGGCGGCATGGGCCCATTGGGCCGAAGGGCCTGTTTCCCATGCTGTTTTGTTCTTTGTTCTTTGTTCTATGACCCCAGCCACAACTGATTCAGCCTCAGGCTGTTGTGCAACCAGAGATTGATCATTTATTTAGACAAACACAGATGAAGATTACAAGGAACAATTTCTGGTGTGCTAAGGAACATCTGTACCAATCAGGAGAAAGGTGGCATCTGATGTTGGCATTGATCCCAGCCAGTTCCTAGAAGTGAATGTGTTACTTGTTAACAGCTGTGATTAAATGTCCAGAGGTAAAATTTCTGTGGGATCCTCTGACTGAACAGTTAGAAAATTGGGTCATCTTAGTAATTTTTCAGGATTTCTCCACCAAAGCTATGAAAGAAGGAAAAAAGAACCTCCTAGAAATTCTAGATTTTTGAGAGCAAATTTAAACCTCAAAGTTTATCCCAGTCATTCTAAAGAACATAGAAATTGTCAGAAATGCACTATTTTTCCAATATTTGCTTCAAGAATAATTCAAACTATAGCCTGTAGAAATGTTGCATTAATCAACATTTTCTTTCGAATTTAACATGACATGTTTTTAATTAATGATTTAACTATTTCCACAATGAAGTATGATTGAAGGTTTAATGAACTTTGATCCCAATTTAAACCTCCTAGGTTTTACACAGTAGCCCCACTGGGAATCAGTGTGAATACTTACCCTGCAGATAGCAGCTTCTAAGGCTGACTAATTTGGCGCTTCTAGTTATGGAAGTGGTGAAGCAGCTGCTTTTCTGAATCTTTATGGAAAGGTGAGGATAACTTGGGCAGGACAATTAATCTGTACATGTTAGACACTTTACCTGAAAGAGTAAATGGAAGTGAAATTTGATGTACAAAGGTTCAATTGAATATCACTGTTGATTATTCAGTACATCCCACAAAGAGGTTCTGAGTCTTATATGATTGAACATGAAGTGATTATTGATAACACATAACTTGGGCTATATCCTGTTGCCGGAATTTTATTGGCATGCCTGCCCCAATTCCGGAGGCTGGCGAGGCTCGGAGAACGGCCCACGTAGGATTGTATGAACCTCGGGCGGATGTGCCTGGTAAAATTCCGCCCTATGTGTATGTACTTAGTTATGAACTACCTCCATGTTGTTTCTACACTTATCTCTGTTCAATAAACAACTCTATCTAGTCTCAGATAATGTCCTTAGAAAGACGTAGACTTAGAGGAGATCTGATAGAGGTATACAGGATTTTGAAGGGGATAGATAAACAGGGTTAAGCTTTTTCCTAGGATGGACTCAAGTAGCACGAGGTGTCGCGGGCTTAGGATGAGAGGGGTAAGGTATAATTTGGTTGCTAGAGGGAGTTTTTTCACACAGAGGGTGGTGGGGGTATGGAATGGGCTGCCAAGTAAACTGGTGGAGGCAGGTACTCTGGAGTTATTTAAGGAATATTTAGATGGGCACATGAACAGAATGAGAATGGAGGGGTATAGAAAACTGATTTAAAATGGGGATCATGAGCCTTGGGAGTCCCTGGCAAATGTGTAAGTAGATGATGAGATTGATGTACTTGTTCTTATCCTACAGGTGCTTTGGTCCACCTTGTTGTCTAACAAGGGGCATACACGCGATGGGTTGTGAGAGGAATGCTCTTGGATCTTTCTCGAGAGTATCCTAGTGCTTCACGTTGTTAGTGTACACTTGACCTGGACCATTTGATGGGCAACACGACAACTCAGTGACTATCACTGTGCTGTGCAGATACATGGATTTGGGCCTGTGTCCGTGGGAGTTTGCGCATTCTCCCTGTGCTTGTGTGGGTTTTCTCCGGGAGCTCCGGTTTCCTCCCACATCCCAAAGATATGCTCTTAGGCTAATTGGCAAAACAAATTCTCCCTAAATCGTCTCAAATTTGGTTTTTAATCCATAGATCTATAAACATGGACAGGGATCGTGGGTACAAGTGGGAACATCGAGGTGGCGGTGCGGGCTCGTTTCCCGTGCTGTTTTGTTCTTTGTTCTTTGTCTCTTCATATCACACTATGGGCAAGACTGTTTAATAGAGTCACAGAATCATAGAGGTTTGCAGCATGGAAACAGGTCCTTTGGCCCAACTTGTCCATGCCACCCTTTTATTTTTAAACCCCTAAGCTAATCGCAATTTCCTGCATTTGGCCCATATCCCTCTATACCCATTGTATCCATGTCATTATCTAAATGCTTTTTAAAAGACAAAATTTTTAAATGACAAAATAACCCTTCACTAACCCTTGCTGTTCCAGATATCCTTCCACTATAATCACTTGTTGCCATCCTGTAAAAATTAAATCAGAGAATTCTTTACCCAGAGGGTGGTTAGGGAGTGGAATGCCCTGCCTGCGGCAGTTGTAGATGCGCCAAGTTTGGTGGCGTTTAAGAGGTTAGTTGATAAGTTTATGGAAGAGAAGGGAATGGTTTAGTTTGGAGGGCCATTGCTTTTTTCATAATTGGTCAGCGCAACATCAAAGGCCGAAGGGCCTGTTCTGCGCTGTAATGTTCTATGTTCTATGTTCTAAAGGATTTACAGCATAATGAAAAGTTACACTTGTAAGCTTCTCTACATCAGCAAGCCGTCAGTAAGGCTGGAATTAAATCCAAAAGGCAATCCAGCAGATTCCTGCCAAAACAGCAAAGTGTAACATGACCTCTTTATTAGAATAGAATAGACTCCAGGTCAAAACTTCCTGAAGTTTGTAAGGTTAGCACCAACTGCGCCATATGGGAGTTGTTCAATTATAAGGAGATAATTTACATATTCTGATGTTGGTGTAACTTTGCAGTAAATGTTTAATAAAGAAGAATCAGAAACACTGATTACTGCAGAACTTCTAATTAACTCCACAAACCAGAGTTAAATGCATCAGGAGAAGGTCACCTTTTTCAATTATCTGTCAATTGTAAAATGGCCATGATATTAATTTGATAGATATGAAGCAGTGTATGCGCATTAACAAATTGCTTAGATTTGTTGCAGCAAGTGCTATGGACTAGTTTTGATAATGTAATCCTGAATAGATAGACTGGAAATGATCATATTCATGGAGGGAGATCTTAGCAAGAGTCATGATAAACCTCCGGACGGGAATATATTATTGAGGCCCACGGGATATGTTACTGATGTCATGAAAACATCAGAAATCCAAAAAGTTGGAATATACTGTGGGTGGATATTCTGTTTATACATTTAGAACTGGGGGATTATGTAAAATGATGAAGGCAGGAATACGAGAGATGATGGCTAAGTGGTATTATTGGTAGACTATTAATCCAGATACTTAGCTAATGATCTGGGGATTCAAACCCCACATGGTAGATGATGGAATTTGAATTCAATAATAAAAAAAAACTACAATTAAGAATCTACTGGTGACCATGAGACCATTGTCAGTTGTCGCAAGAACCCATCTGGTTCATTAATATCTTTTAGAGAAGGAAATCTACCGCTCTTATCCCGTCTGGCCAACATGTGACTCCAGAGCCACAGCAATGTGGTTGACTCTTAACTGCTCTCTGAACAAGAGCAACTAGAGATGGGCAATAAATTCAGGTCAGCCATCGACGCCCATGTCCCACAAATGAATAAAGATAAAACAGAGTGACTGTGTGATAGGAATCGAGATGTTTGATCTGTTATTGTGCCTAATAGTGCTGTGAACAGATACTAACAAAAGACAATTCACTAACAATGGGATTAGAGTTGAATAGTATTTAAGGATTCAAAGCAAAAGATGCTTTGGAAAGGTGTCATGGGGAGGTTGATAAAGTGAGTTTATTTTGTTTTTAAATGCTAAAAAGTTAAAATAAGAGATGAAAATAATTAAGTCTGGGAGAAGATAGTCGTTAATAACAGAAAAGGATCCACAGACCACGAACCTCAGCATAATGATATAACATAAAAATTATTGTCCTCAGTTATCTCTCTCAGATCCAAATTGAAAGAAGTTTCTTGGTAAATCTGTCACATTGCAAAAATACAAAGAGACAATAAGCAAAGAACCCGCTGGATCTATCTCTCTCCCTAACGTCTGCTGGCAAGTGGGAACGCATGTGGAATCTGGAACCCAGTGATGTGATATACGCTGACTTCTGAAATGCTTTTAGCAAAGATTATTAATTCAATTTAAAATTATGATATTTCAAGGGAATCCATAGAAATTATTTAAGAAATTGTTTGAACTGTAGGAATAATGCATTATGAAAAATGGGTGAATGTCGAGAGTCACATATCACAAAACCGGGGGTTCAATCATCGTTTGAAATAGGAAATTTTGCAGGAGTTGGTCATTTGGTCCTTCAGAACATTTCTGAAGATTGTGGCTGATTTTTGTTTTAACTCTACTTTCCTGAAATTATGCTCCTTGTGCATTTAGTCTCATAGCATCCAAATGTTTATCAGTACAGCTTTGAGTGTGCTTTGTGACTCCAAAGCTTTATCTTTATCATGAGGGATTTCAATCTCCACATTTGAAAATCAGGCCTTGGAGTTCACTTCAAATGCTGCTGCTCCTTGGATGTCTTCACCATACAAATCTATCCTTCTTAATAACTGGTACTATTGGTGTGGCCCATTCATTAATGTTATGGTTTGTGATGGGGGAATTGCCCCCATAATTATGCACACTACAGTCACTGAATAAAGAGAGCAGTTTTGTTGAATGGAAATTTTATTGCTTAAAAAGAGTAATTTCTTTTCTCAGAGAATTGTTAATCCTTAGAATTCTCTGGGACAATGGCAGCAATGTCATTTAAATATACTTAAGGCTGAGTTAGATGGATTATTGATCTGGAAATGAGTTGAGGGTTATCGTGAACAAACTGGAAATTAGAGCTGAGGCTCAGATCTGAAGACCCATGACTTTATTGAATGGGGTGAATGCTTAAGATGACATATTCCTGCTCCCATTTCTTTTGCTCTTATGAGCTTTTTCCTTCATTTTTAATCCCAATATTGTCATCCTGCTGCAATGTGGCCTCATAGCAAGCAAAAAATAACCTAGTATGTTCAAATTGAATGCCATGCTTTTTGGGCATGGAGTCCTTTACATGTTGGTGTGAGCTGCCAGGTTCTGTCAGAGTATCATAACACTATTTGTTGGAGCTCAGTGGAGCAGACAAGTTCCTTCAACAGGGGATCCTGGGGTCCATCCTGAGGCCAACGTAAAATTAAAACTTTTAAATCTTCCACTCCTTAAGGAGCCAAAATGAATTATTTGTTAAATCCTGCTGGGATCAATTATCCCTTGAAAATGTAAAGGCTAGAATTGTCAATTAAAAACTAACCAGAAATTGGCAACAGCTCAGTCAGTATTTGTAGAAAGACAGTTTTGTGTTTTCCATCCTTCATTAGACTAACGAACGAGCCGTAGACATTCCGTTCAGGTCTAAAAAACAGAGATAGAGACTAGAGAGCAGAGGGAGAAAATAGATAAACTCAATTCAGACAAATACATTTTCCTATAGAATTAATTACAGTTTTTGCAACAAATAGTAATCTAGAAAATAAAAGAGGGCAGTTTTGTTCATGAAGGTTTACAGTTATAAAAGAAATAAGTTAACTGAAAGACTTGACACAAATCATTATTGAATTAATGGACAAATTGATCCTGTCCACAGATATTAGAATTCCTTTTCCAATTCAGAAAAAAAACTCAAATGATCTGCACGATTAAAGCAGTTTGCTCTTTGCAAGAATTTGAATCATCCATTCAAAACTAATTTCATCTTCAAATGGTGTGATTTAATTTTTTTACTGCTGTTTTCACAGTGCTCTGGATTGAGACAATGTGATAGGATTGAGGATCGTGCCTTCAGGTACTGCTTCCAATTGCTGCCTCCTCAAAGATGGAATAAAAATCTAATTGAGTGTCTCTCCTTATCCTTGGCTCCATGTGAAGTTCACCAAGGATCCAGGGTGAGTCATGCTAAGAGAATTTACCTGTTTCTGTTACTCCGTATGTAATAGCAGAAATTGCTGACTGTGTACCAGTAACAATAAAAAACAATGGACCAATTCTCCAACTTGCCCGTGGCTGGGATTCTCCAGGTCTGCTGCAGTGAACAGCGATCTAGCTGAACGCCAGATTCTCCATTCTCGCTGGCAGTGGTGGTGGCAGATAAACGGCCGGAGAATTCCAGTGACTATATCTTTATACATACACCTGAAAAACCAAAGCTAAATCAGTTGAATTAATTATAGGCAAGTATATTTCTCTGGCCTTTTGTGGTAAACAGTTAACTAAATATATTTTCATCATCTGCTAAGTGTTACCATTGTCTCTGCTGCTTCTCAGTCATTCTGAATTGTAAGCTGGGAATTGTTTTGTCCATTGAATAAATGGCTGCATTTCTGTGAGTCACCATTTTGGCAAAAGGTTCAAATCATTTACAAAATCTCAGTGAGCTGTCTTTGTCAGTCATGAAGTTTAAAACAGAGAAGGTTCCCTGCTGAATCCTCAGGCAATATATTTCCTGAAAATCTATGTCTGAAATTGTCTCTCAGGTTCGACTCACACCTCACACAGTAATCACAATAAAAATTCAAAAAATTAACTCTTCATTATTAATTACATTTGAGTGTTTCTCCCACTGTGCCTTATTAAAGATTGCAGTAGCAATCCATTTCCCAATGGTGACCATTAATTTCTCCATATTTCAATTTCTATTGCATCAAATTAGTCATTTTGTGCTGGTCATGGTTCAGTTGATGGAATTCTCACCGGAAGACTGTGATTTGAATATATCTCCACTGCATGGGCTCCAGTGCAGCACTGCAAGATTGCTGCACTGTCAGATATGTTGTCTGTAACTCACTTAACTGGTACCAAGTTTCAGATTCAAATGGAATAAATGACAACACTGACAAAAAATGGAATATCACAAAATTCTTGGACAAACTTTATTGGACTGCATTTCAATGCATCAAAAGAAGTATTCTTATACCACAGTAATAGCTAACTAACAGACACTGAACCGATAGACTAATGTGTCTCACGCAATCAAATATTTTATTATTACACCAGGAACCTCACTTTGCTGTCATTACTGCAATTCAACCACAGAAATCTGAGCTCTCAGTTCAAGGTTCAGTTGTTAGGTATACATGGGGAGGTAGTAAATTGCATTAGATACTGGCTCAATGGAAGAAGCCAGACAGTGGTTGTGGAAGATTGTTCTCTGAGTGAGGGCTTGTGAATAGTGGTGTGCTGCAGGATCAGACTTGGGTCCTTTGTTATTTTTCATCTATATCAATGATCTGGATGATAATGTGGTAAATTGGATCAGCAAATTTGCTGATGATATAAAAATTGGAGGTGTGGTGGACACTGAGGAAGATTTTCAAAACTTGCAGAGGGATTTGGACCAACTAGAAAAATGGGCTGAAAAATGGCAAATGGAATTTAACACAGATAAATGTGAGGTATTGCACATTGGAAGGACAAACCAAAGGACAACGTACAGGGTAAATGGTATGACTCTGAGGAGTGCAGTTGAACAGAGGGATCTGGGAATACAGGTATAGAATGCCCTAAAAGTAGTGTCACAGGTGGATAGGGTCGTAAAGAGTGCTTTTGCTGCATTGGCCTTTATAAATCGGAGTATTGAATATAAAAGTTGGAGTGTTACGGTAAGCTTATATAAGGCATTGGTGAGGCCGAATTTAGAGTATTGTGTACAGTTTTGGTCACCTAGTTACAAGAAGGATATTAATAATGTTAAAAGAGTGCAAAGAAGGTTTACAAGGATATTGCTGGGACTTGAGGAGCTGAATTACAGAGAAAAGTCGAATAATTTAGGACTTTATTCTCTGGAGCGTAGAAGAATGAGGGAGATTTGATAGAGATGTACAAAATTATGATGGATATAGATAGAGTGAATGCAAGCAGGCTTTTTCCACTGAAGCTAGAGGAGAAAAAAAACCAGAGGGTTAAGGGTGAAATGAGAAAAGTTTAAAGGGAATATTGGAGAGGAGGGAGGTGCTTCTTCACACAGAGAGTGGTGAGAGTGTGGAAAGAGCTGCTGGATAAACTGGTAAATGCTGGGTCATTTTTAACATTTAAGAAAAGCTTAGCTGGGTACATGGATGAGAGGGGTGTGGAGGGATATGGTCCAAGTGCAGGTCAGTGGGACTAGGCAAAAAATGGTTCAGCACAGACAAGAAGGGCCAAAAGGCCTATTTCTGAGTTGTAATTTTTTATGGTTCTATGGTTTTCACCAACTCTACTTTCTAATGATTCACGCCACTAAAATATTTTTCTCACCCAGTCACCCAGACCGATAGGGTAAAAACTAATGAGACACTACAACTAAATGCATGGATGAGGGATTGGTGTAGGTCAGAAGGCTTCATATTCATTGATCATTGGGAAGTCTTCAGGAGGGAGGGTCATCTATTCAAGAGGGATAGGGAGCAGTTGTCTGGGAGGGGAACCCATATTTTAGCTGGGAGGTTAGCTGGAGTGTTTCAGAAGTGTTTAAACTAATAGGGAGGGAGGGTGGGGAGAGAGAGGGAACTGGGAGTGGGAGGGAGAGGGATGATAGGGTAACACCAGAAGGTAGAAAGGAATATCCGAGAGCTGAGGGTCTTCAGTGCATGTGTTTTAATGCGAGGAGTGTGACTGGCAAAACAGATGAACTGAAAGCAATAATGTTCACGAGGAGTTTAGAAGTGGTGGCGGTGACCGAGACGTGGTTGAAGGAGGGGCAAGACTGGCAATTGAATATTCCAGGATATAAGTGTTTTAGGCATGACAGAGTTGGTGTGAGGAGAGGCGGGGGAGTGGATTTATTAGTTAAGGACAACATCATAGCAGTGCAGAGGGAGGGAGGTATGGATGATTTAGGAATTGAGTCTCTATGGGTGGAGTTGAGGAATAGGAAGGGAGTGGTTACTATGTTGGGTGTTTTCTACAGACCGGCCAACAGCCCACGGGCCGTGGAAGAAGGGATATGCAGGGACATTTTAGATAAATGTAGGAAAAATAGGGTAGTAGTAGTGGGAGATTTCAATTTCCCTGGAGTAGATTGGAGAGTGCCCAGAGCGGTAGGAGTGGACGGGGAGGAATTTGTACATTGTGTTTTGGAAGGGTCCTTGGAGCAGTATGTGTATGGCCCGACTAGAGAGGGGGCTATACTGGATTTGGTTCTGGGGAATGAGCCAGGGCAGGTGGTTGACGTCGAGGTAGGAGAGCATGTGTCAAATAGTGATCACAACTCTGTCTGCTTTAGGATAGTAATGGAAAAGGACGAGACCTGCCCAAAAGGGAAGGTATTTAACTGGGGGAGGGCTAGATACAGCCAGATTAGGCAAGATCTTAAAGATACCGACTGGGATAAGCTTTTCGAGGGCAGGTCGACGAAGTACATGCGGGAGTCTTTCAAGGGAAAACTAAATTCTCTGCAGGAAAGATACGTGCCAGCAAGGAGGAAGGATGGGAAAAGGTAGGATTAGAGAACCGTGGCTTACCAGGGATATTGAGGACTTGATCAGGAAGAAGCGAGAGGCTTACATTAGATCTAGGCAACTGGGGACTGAGACAGTGCTGGAAGCTTATAGAGAGTGTAGATGGGATCTTAAAAGGGGTGTTAGAAAGGCAAAAAAGGGCCACGAAGTGGCTCTGGCAGGTAGGATTAAGGAAAATCCTAAGGCATTTTACTCCTATGTAAGGAGCAAAAGGATGGATAGAGGCAAGATTGGACCTCTCAGGGACAAAGGAGGGGATCTATGCTTAGAGCCTGAGGGAATGGGGGAGATCCTGAATGAATACTTTGCGTCGGTATTCACGCAGGAGACTGGCCAGATGTCTGTTGCTGATTTTGACAAA